>CAJHNH020006868.1:120000-157500 GCA_905116865.2 Candidula unifasciata | reverse complement strand
CATATGTGTGTACCTCATCGAATTGCATTGATATTGCTAACACTATGCCAGCATTACTGTGCCATCTGTTCTGTGTTGCAGAGGTTGGAGAGTTGGATGTTTACGTCAAGCCTCTCACACAAAAGACTGCTATGCTAGACCCGTCTCAGAGAATTTTCCACCAGGAAGGCAACCATGGCGACCAGTGGCTGTCAGCTATAGTACAGCTTCCCTACCTGGCAGAGACTTTTCAGGTAAATATGTCGTACATCTGTGGGTATGTGGGTGTTTGTGGATGTCTCCGTGAGTGCATGCATTACATGTACTTTTATAAAGTACAAAGCAATTACCCGTGCGAGTGTTTTCAGAGGAAGAAGAGAAGATGAGGAGGAGGAGAGGAAGCGACAGTAACGGTGAGGAGGTGGGAAGGAGAAGAGAAAGACAAAGAAAAGAAATATAATAAATTGAAGAGAAGAAGCAGAAAAAAGAAGAAGAAGACGACTGAAGAAGAAGAAGAAGAATGAAAAGAAGAAGAAGAAGAAGAAAGAAGAAGAGAGAAGAAGAAGAAGAAGAAGAAGAAGAAGAGAGGAGGAGGAGAAGAAAGAAGAAGAAGAAGGAAGAAGAAGAAGAAGAAGAAAAGAAGAAGAAGAAGGAAGAAGAAGAAAAGAAGAAGAAGAAGAAGAAGAAGAAGAAGAAGAAGAAGAAGAAGAAGAAGAAGAAGAAGAAGAAGAGAAGAAGAAAGAAGAAGAAGTAGAAGAAGAAGAAGAAGAAAGAAGAAGAAGAAGAAGAAGAAGAAGAAGAGAAGAAAGAAGAAGAAGAAAGAAGAAGAAGAAGAATAGAAGAAGAAGAAGAAGAAGAAGAAGCAGAAGAAGAAGAAGAGAAGAAGAAGAAGAAGAAAGAAGAAGAGAAGAAGAAGAAGAAGAAGAAGAAGAAGAAGAAAGAAGAAGAAGAAGAAAAGAAGAAGAGAGAAGAAGAAAGAAGAAGAAGAAGAAGAAGAAGAAGAAGAAGAAGAAGAAGAAGAAGAAGAAAAGAAGAATAGAAGAGAAAGAAGAAAGAAGAAGAGAAGAAGAAGAAGAAGAAGAAGAAGAAGAAGAAGAAGAAGAAGAAGAAGAAGAAGAAGAAGAAGAAGAAGAAGAAGAAGAAAAAGAAGAGGAAGAAGAAGAAGGAAGAGGAGCAGATGCACCAAAAGAAAGAGGAGGGGGAGTTCGAGTGGGGAAAGGGGAAAGTGGTATAAGTAGATTAGGAGAATAATATGAAATATTATTGATGTAGTTATTATGCTTACCTCTGATATTCTGTATGCACAGATTGTTATCCAAGCCACACGCTTGAAAAGCTGGTCCGCAGACATCGCTATAGATGACGTCAGACTCCACAACTGTGTCGAAGGTATACTACACAACATAGTCTTTTTTTCTCTTCTGTTCTTCCGCTTACCATTTGTGCAATTCCTGGAGAGGGGATTGGGGAGGGGGGAAAGGGGGGGGGGGGGTTGGCAGTATGGTGTAGTGGAGTTATGGAATAATGTTCTCCGTTTAAATTAATGAACTATCTAAGAATGTTTTTGCTGGTAAAGAAGTTGATGAGGATTTAGACATGGTGGTATGCATTTAGGAAAAGCAGTAAAATAGTACTAAAATGTTAGCGAGCTTGTTCTATTGTATGGCAGTGAATACTGGAATGTGAGCGAACAAATTAAGATGAATGGGAGGCAACTGAGATGTAGTTGTTGAGAAGAATGTTGCGAATACCTTGGACTGCTAAAATAAATAACATTGATTGCCAATGAAAGTAGAACATTATAAACAACAATGAGAAGGAGACAAACAAATTTCTAGTGTCATATGATGAGAAAAAGAGCACTAGAAAATATCGTGACGACTGAAAATGATCACTGGTAGAAGAGGCAGAGGCAGACCAAGAGAGTCAATGGTGGATAGCTTAAGGCATGGGGGAATATCATCAGTGGGATTGATCAAGAACACCAAAGACCGAGATCTGACGAGATTCATGACCTATGCCAGCTGGCAAGGCACTTGTTGATGATGATAATGATGAGTGTACACTGGTTAACATATATGTTAAACAATATTATGTTACAATATATTATATCATTATATATATATATATATATATATATATATATATATATATATATATATATATATGTGTGTGTGTGTGTGTGTGTGTGTGTGTGTGTGTTTCTCGGCCTCTAAAGGCGTCTGCATTGTGAAAGCTCCTCGTAATGTCGAAATGTTGGGTTCGATCCCAGCTGTGGATGATTTGGCAGCGGACCGCCTTGCGTTAATTTCGACAGGGGTGTCGGGAGTCCACCGTTCAGTAGCAGTGGCAAACTACGTAACGTAACATTTGTCTTCATAAACTCCAACAGCCAAAAAATTATGGGGTTGGTTGTTCTGCCGCGTCATGTAGGGACACGCAGCTAAGTTACAATTGTGCGTCTGTATGCCTAAAACCATACTTTAATTTTTATCATTAGAAACCACGACAAGCAGTGGTCCTGTTGATGGAGACGACGCTGATGAGGAGGACAACATTCAAGAATCACCGTTGCAGAAAACAGAAAGAAGACCGGTAGTAACAACAGCAAAAACAACTGAGTCCACATCAACAATGAGAACTACAATATTGCCAACAACATCAGCACTACCAACAACAAATGTTGTTACCACACCCTCAACTACTACGACGTTAACTTCGACAGTAACGCCAGCACAATCTACTAAGTCTGTAACAATGTCAAGCAGCAGAACCACATCACTGCGAACCACTACATCATCATCAAGTACACCAACTATACTAACAACCCTAACGTTGTCTATGACATCTACAACATCATCTAAGACAACCACAGCATCATCTACGTCAACATCAACGTCAACAACAATGTCAACAACAACGTCAACGACAACTTCAACTAGTCCAACAACTGCTACTGTGAAATTAACTACACCAGCAACAGTGACTGATACTACAGCAGCAGCTTCCACAGCAACAACAACAACAACAACAACAGCTTTATTACTACACCCGTTTTAACAACTGAAACGAGTTCAACGGCAACAAGAACTACAACCGAGAAATCAACACCAGAGTTAGCCACAAATCCCACAAGTGTCTTTCCTGGTCAAGCTACAGAGGACTCAGACGATTCTGTGTCAGCAGCCGAAGAACCTTCAACCAATGGCAGGCCGGACACGACAGATTCGTCAACTGCAAAAGCCCAAACTACATTTACCACAGATACAAAAGACACAGGCGACAATAATGGTATTGATAATAACAATTCGGACGTCTACGATTATGACAATGACAACCCGACCACTCCAGATGATAATGACCACACTGATGATAAGGTTGAAGATATCCAAGAGACCACAAAACGTGTATCTTCAGTAGACTACATTGATTATGATTCAGCAAGGGGAAGACTTGGGTGGAATTCGACGTTCAATACATCTGCAGGGCACAACGATTCTCAGCCTTCTGTTAATGACAACAACGATAGCAGCAATGAAAGTGAAAGAAGCAGGTCATCCCAAACAGACAAGGAAAAGAGCTCGAGCAACCACGACCTAGGCCACCGTGCAGTGAGCGCGAAGGACAGTCATGCCTCCAGTACTACAGAGGTGCTTCCTCTTATAATAGGAGTTGCTTCAGCTGTTGTCGTCGCTGCGATTGTTATTGCAGTTTTGGCTTATTTGTGGGCGAGAAACCAGCGACGAAAGCAGGAAAAGGAACAGGAGGACCAGATGAATATAATTACAGAATATGTTGAAACAAACTTGAGTACATAAAATAGGAATAGTTGGGAAAGTTTTCGAATCCTTCTTGTACTTTAAACAATGCAAATATATAAATATTCATAAATATGCAATTATTTTCGAAAAGACCTGTCAGTGTTTGACATAAAATATAGTTTTCAGAATACAAAATCTGCTAAAGTGCAAGTACAGTGAAATCTCATCCTACACTGTGTTTTACTTTTGCAATGTCAACATCCTCTCATCGCCTTAATTAGGTCTTTGTCTACGTGGCAACTTATGTCTATGCTTCCGCGCATGAAGCCAGATTTCATTAGGAAGAAACATGTTGACATTTGCTTGATGGGCTAATTTTCGAATAACGGTCCCAAATTAACGAGACCGAAAATATACATTAACAGAGCCTCAGTCACGTGTCAGTTGCGCACTTCCGAGGACTATACCACCACTCACGAATTCTGTATTTCCGGGGACTATACCGCCACCGCTGAGTTTATCCCCACAGGCCGCTCACGCTACGTGGATTGGGGCTAAACTAGATGGCTGGGACTCACGAGCAAATAAAATAAAGGAAGCTGCAGGAGATGCGGTAGCTGCTGCTCGTGAGTCCCAGGCATCTAGTTTAGCCCCAATCCACGCCGCGTGAGCGGCGTTTCGGATACACTCAGCGGTGGCGGAAGTGCGCAATTTAAGTCGCAATTGACACGTGACTGAGGCTCTGTTAGGGTATATTTTCGGCCTCGATAATTTGGAACCGTTATTCGGAAGATAGCCGCTTGATGTATTCTTATTACCATTGTCTTTTCTAAAGGAATGTGTGTGTGTGTATCGCTCCTTAATCATGTGTTCAGATCTGTAATGGTGATTTAGTCATATTAACTACAGTTGTCACACCGACTGGCTACAGTATATATATATATCAGGAAATTTTCCTTAAAGGTAAAGATGACCAAGGTGACTTTAACGCACTGAATCCCGCACGGCATACCCATTTGCCTTAATAAATAGAGAGGTAACTCTGTGTTACTGAAAGTCGTAAACATAAAAATGAGCCCTTTATTTCATTTAGTATCCATTTCATTATTTATGGGGTTTTTTAAAAAGTGATTCGGGTAATTTCACTTAACTACAATGGTGTTATTTATTTTGTAAAACTGGTGTTCACACACACACACACACACACACACACACACACACACACACACACACACACACACACACACACACACCAAAAACGCATAAACACCACAAACACGTATTTTCCCAAATCATCTTCAAATATTAGATTTAACTATGGAAGGAGATCCCGGGAACACTTTTACTGTTACTGGTAGTATCTCAAGTGCATTTAAATAATAATGCAAAAATATCACACGCATTTAGCACCAAGCAATACAAAAAAAAAAAAAAAAAAAAAATCATAGTACCCGTAATTAGTTCTAAAAATAATTTGGGGACTTTTGTCAAAAAGTTATATCATTAAAACGAAATGAGACTGTTGGATGGTTAATTAAAATCAGGCAAACAATAAAAAAGCATGATGATCTTTTTTCTAAAAAAAAATATTAAGCGAAACAAAGCTTAATCGATGCATCAATAATCTGCTTATTTCTCCCTGCGATTTGCTGCTATCTTAAGGTTTACCATGCCATTTTAAGGTTACAAATATCCGGTCTTGCCAGATACTCAAAGTGGAAAGGGGGGAGGGGTTGTTAGTTGTCTTGCCATATACTCAAGGAGGATTATAAGGAGGGGCGTGGGAGTCTTGCCATATACTCAAGTGGGGTGTGAGTCTCGCCATATACTTCAGGGAGCGCGGAGTCTCGCCATATACTCAGGGGAGGGGCGACATGAAACAGACTGGATAAAACTGTTGTTCTAGGACGTCAAGCCTTGTGTCACTATATTTTTCAGTGCGCCGCTAGCCCCCCCCCCCTCTTCTCCCTCCCCCTCCACCCCTCCCCTCCCGTCTAACAGATGATAACAAAGCCAGGGCTCGCTTCGTTTGCTTTCATGTTGTGAAGTCTTGGGCTGTCAGTGACTTCTAAATCTGTCTTTCTCAGAGTCTCCCTCTGTATCTCGATGTTTTCCCATTTTATGGTGAACACTATCGATACCTGCGTCATTGAATGCAGTACAACGTATTTAGTCTTTGTCTGAAATGAATTTAACTATAACGTTTTACTCCAGTAGTTCTTATAAGATCGTTATTTCTTGCACCCTCTTTTTTTTTTTTTGGTTTCGTTTACAACCTGTATTCTTCTTCTTTTTACCCTTCACCGACTGTAAACTCCGGCAAAAAAGTTCTGGTTGTTTGTCCACCTCTTGACTTCACAGTCTTTTTCAAGGTGCGTGCACATTAGTTTAGCAGATCTGACTTAATTTAATGCAGACTGTTGGTCCCTGGCTTCTCATGCAGTTTCACTCCGACTTGGAAAGAAACCTAAATTAGTCGAATCTTACCACATGCTTGTTTGGGAGGCTGTGGGTCTTTCTTGTTTTCACCACAATAGGGCACAAGAACCCACACGGGATATAGTCTGTATATTATACATGCGGGCAGTTTCCGTTTGTCCAGACGAAAGTGCTATTCTGTGCTATGAGGAGGCAAGGGGGTCACAGCCTATGGCGATGGCGAGTGAAACAAGCAAGACCTGCCCGTGTTAAGAGCTTTAAACACACCAGCTTGATTTATTGCTTACCCAAAATTTGTTTTGAGCAGCATCATTCTTTATTAGACTAAGCATTTACCAGGTATAGTCCGTCTTAAGTCTTTTAACGCGTCCGTTTCGATTTATGTACGCAACAACACTTAACGATCAGCCTGCTATTGGACTTATCTATTGTTCTTACTCGTAAGATGAATTTATCAGTTATTATATTATCAAAACCTTCGTAGTCTGTGTTAGTCATCTAAAAGTATTTTGTGTCCCTGACTCAAATGAAGGAGATACTTACCACAGTGTAAAATGTTGGGTAAGTTTTTAACGAAACAACACGAAATCAGCACATGTGTTTGTATGAAGCACGATTACATAATGTGTAAGAAAAATCATCCAAAATATTGAATGTTCTGAACATTTCTGACCCACTGCGGCCATCAACTATTATATTACGAGAACCTTCCTTGACATCAACTCCAACTAGCTGGGGGTTGCGGGGTACCTTTCAGTTTGGGTGTGAGGAGGGAGGTGGGTTGTGAGAGGGTAGACACATAGCAGTTCAACAAGCAATTCCCAAAAAAGGCGACTGGTTCAGTGTATGCTAAAATCAGATACTCTAGGCGGAAGGTTTAGATAGATATCGCAGCATAAATGTAAACCACAACACTACTTTCTAGCTGGCGTCGTTAAAAGCTGGCGTCGAAGAAGTAGAAGAAGAAGAAGAAAAAAAAAGACGAAAAAGAAGACACTCAATAATTTTTACAAACTCTAGCTGGTGTTAATTAAACTCCCTATCCCCCCCCCCCCCCCCCCTCCTTTTTTTCCCCTTCCGTTATTCTTTGCATCCTCCCTTTCCCATCTTTTCCAGTCTGAGACTGTAAATGAGAAACTTCCATTGCTACGGTTTTTACTCGCTTACAAATTTTCAGAATCTAAGGCAGTCAATATGTTTCTTTTTTTCAATGCAAGCTTTGTTTGATATACACACTGAAACCATTAGATTTCTAAACATTTCAGCTTACATGCACACCATTTTGAATATTATTTTATGCGCATTGTAACTCTGTTTCTTACACCGTTTGCTGATTTGTTCAACTTTTTTATCATACGTATAATGACTCGTTTAAATGTTAGCTTATTATGTAAATATTTAAACTGACTTGTTCAATTATCTTAAATTTATCGCCCTGACATTTGTAATCATTGTTAAAGAACTGTTTCACAAATGCTTAGTTTGTTTGTTTCATTTACTTAACTTCTCATTTAACATGTGTTTTGTCTTAGCGTTGATAACTATAACCGTTAGTAAATTTAGTCTAGAAAACATCTGTAAGTCTAACAGTTGCTCCATTTCCTATTCTACATGTCTACTATCTCCTAAGGCTTAAAATTTATTAATTTCAATAATGCAGGGTAAATGACTGAAGAGTTTGAATCTTACATAGTGCAAATTGCCATTAGTGCATCGTAAAAATCTTATCATATGAAGCCAGTGGAATGCACACAAAGAAAATTGTCAGACTACTCGTGGGCGAGGGGTTCGGCACCTTACACATTTTTAGGGATAACTTAGAGGTGTGATCAAGAGGTCTTATAAATTTTCATATAAAAAAATGTGATTAGTAAACATGGAAGGGGAATAACACTTACACATTTTATGAGGGGGGGGGGGGTGGGTCACTCATTCCTTTTTCTAAAATGTTTCTGGAAAAAGGGTAGGGGGAGAAGGTTCATGATATCCAAAGCCTCAGTCTCTGGTGTCGGTGTCACAAGCTAACAACCTAGTAGATTCCACGGACTGTGGACAATGTTGTCGGCATGAAATCCCTCGGGGTCGCAGCATAGCAGCAGGTTGTACCATTATCTGCCAGCCTGATAATGTTGAATTCGAATTCACATCGAGTCAGAAATTTCTAATTGACCAGGCTCCAAGTCTGCCTAGTCTAATGTGGTTACCACGGTAATGTCTGTCAATATAAAGTTGACCGTTGATATTAGTGGAACCACAACATTATTTAATTGAATGACACATGAAATTCGAAACCTGAATAATCTTAATGCTTTTGTTGACTCTGTTGGTCCGAAGGTCTTAAGTTTGAATCAGCATCGTCAAATTTTTTTTTTCGTCCTCTAATAATGACCTTTACTCGGAGTTCGATCCAGAAAAACATTAGGGCTGTGCTTCGTTCTAAAATGTCCTGTAAAGGATACGCAACTATCTTTTAACCAGGTACAAAGTTCCGGGAAATAAATGCGGCCAGTGGGGCCCTAGCTTTATCACTCATCTAGAGCCGATATTTCTCTAACAAAAAAGATGCTAGTATCAGTTTGCTGAGATGCACGTAGTAATTGGTTCTTTACTTTTTTTTTTTTTTTTTAAACTTACTTGTTTGCACTCGTAATTGTTTGCTATTTGCTACTTGCTTATAATACGTATCCTGATTAATTGTGTGGTGCTGAGAATGAAGAGTGACTATAGATGCAGTTAAAATACTTAAACACAAAGAATGCTAAACGATGTCCAATGCATATTGCTTAACCATTTAAAATAAACTTTGTTCGTGTAATTTCCATTCTTTTTTTTTTTTTTTTTTAAATTTCCTCCTCGTTAATGAGAGTGTGTGTAATTGTATGCTTTTTTACTAGTATGTGGAGAGTGACTTTACTGTGAGTGCCTTTAGATACACACACACACACACACACACACACACATAACACACACACACACACAAACACACACACACACACACACACACACATACTACATATCTCACAAAAAATTGTCAGCCCTTTCCATGTGTGGGAAGGCTTTATGAGAAGGACTGCAAGAGTGGCCAGAAGAGGTAAAATCAAGTGTATGATCATGAGAGAAAATATCAACACAGAAGCACTTCTAAGCTACATACACAGACATCAAATCAAATTGTTTGTCTGTATAGAGATAATGTAATGTGAAGCCTTACTATACAAAGGCATACGGCACAGGAGGTGAAGAACGTAGATCAAAGAGGTAGACCAAGAAGAACAGGTAAAGATAACATCAGAGAAACTCTATAATAGAACGATGTGGATTTGTTCGAGATAGCTAGATGCTAAAGAACAGAACCGTATATCTCTCTGAAGCAGTAACAGCGGAAGTGGAGAAGAAGAAGATAGAAGGCTTTATGCTATTCTGTTTTCTCGTTCGTGTGCTGATATTATTTTCTCGTCACTAATGCTCACAGTACGCATGTCAAACAACTCGTCTTGATGCTTACTACTCCGTTCTTCTTTGCAGTGTAATCAGAACTCCATTGCAGAGCAAGCATAAACAGAGACTTCAAATCTTCCTAATAGGTCCCATGGTGCGATTGCCTTCCTAGCTCTTTCTGCCATAGCCAGCGGATATCGACTCATAATTGCGTTCTTTTTTTTTTGGCGGGGAGAGGGGGGGGAAGGAGGGGGGGGGGGGGGGGCTATTTGCTACGTTTATCCGATCCTATAGACGATATTTTCAAATGCTTGAAATGTAACTTCTACATCAGGAAGATAGTTCTAAACGCAGAGGTTTATTTACCAGTCGGCCCTCAAACGGTGGTTTCGCAAACATCTCCAGTATTCTGTACTAGAGGAATACATACATACATAAACACACACACACACACACACACACACACGCACGCACGCACGCACATACACACACACATACACACATACACACAGACAGACAGACACAGACACACACACACACACACACAAATAAATAGCTGTAAAAAAAACACGACAATGAAATATAGAGACAGGTTGCAGGCAGACAGATATGTAGACAGCCAGCAAGATCGGCAGACATTCAGATGGACAACTCTACGTACTCAGCATAAATAAGCGTTACATATAAATATGAGAACAAATAAGGAACCTGTTTTTCCTGAAAAATTATCAAGTGTTTCATTTAGTGTATAGTAGTAGTATCAGGCTTGTGATCTGTCCTGACGACTGTAAGTTTTTGTCTCCACTTGGGTCAGACCACCGGAAGCTAACACTTCAGAGTTGTTCAGCTGGATCCTTGTTGTTTTCCTACTATTTATCCGTTCTCCGTGTTTTGTTTTGTTTGCACAGTAACAATTTCCGATTCTGTTAATGAATCTAGTCATTTGGGATTTCTTACAATCCCGTCGATGAATATTATCATATTGTAGGTTCTTCGCTAAACGTTACTCACACGAAGGCATACCGGAACGTAATTCCGTCCCATGCCAATTGTCATGCCCCTTGAACTATTACGCCAAGGGTGTCTTTGATATCCTTTATCCAACAACGTCGTGTCTGTCGACACTTGCCTCTTGTTCATAAAGCCATTAACTTTTTTTTCTGGTTTCTCTAAACTCTCCTTCCGGCTAATCAGCCCTAAAAATTCCATATTGTACATTTTTATGAGTAAATATTTGAGGATCTAAACTACTATAAAGGATATACATTTGAAAAAAAAAAATATCGAAATTAAAAAACATAATTTGTGTGTGTGTGTGGATTTGAGCTCTCTTTACTGCACTGTTACGTTGTTTTCTATATCAGATCGCCAATGTGTAAAGCCTTTCTTAGATATGATTTTAATATAGTTCGGCCCCCCCCCCCACACACTTTTTTTGTTTTTGTTTAACTGTTGTGCATGCATCTTTGCCTTCATATACCTTAAATCCTCCCAGTATTTGAATATCCTATTCAAGGCAATTTCTAAAGTTATATGGGTAGCTGCAAAACAGTAGTGGCTAGACGATCATGCTTCAGCCTGAAGACGTTTGGTTCAAATTCCAAATGTTGCTGATTTTGATAAATGTCCTAGTTGTTTTTATGTCGACTTAACGCATAATAATAGATACTAGTCAATGTCTTTGGAAGTGGATGTGACTAACGTGATGTTCACACGTCACACACCCTTGAGTTCCAGTTGTCTTTCGTTAGAACAAATGACGGTCTGTGTCACGAGACGATCTCAGTGATTCCAGAAGTTAGTACTTGTAATAAGTTCTTCTGGTTCTAAAGAGACAGAATTATATTTACTCTGCGCTTTATCCTAATATTGCTTTAAACCGCACGGATTTAAATTGTTACCAGTCCTTCTTCGAGACAAGCCACTGCGCTTTGTTTAAAATTACCCAACACTACGTAATATAGCCCGCTGGTTCAGACTAGGGATGTTAGATTGCATTCTCACGCCAGTGTCAGAATGTTATCTCCTGACCAGACTGTAGAGACTGAGGGGGGCCCTTTTGACCAGGTAAATTGAGTGGACGCTAGACATTGTGGAGCCCAGAGGTCAGAGTTTCACACGTCAGTGTAATTCGGGGGAGAACAGTTGTGTGGCAATTAGGACTGTTTGATCTGGGTCAAGTAGGAAACACAATGGCTTTCACTGAACGTCTTTTAACACCTGCCAGTTAGATTCGTTGTAAACTAGATTGGGTCACTTAAGAATGTTTGCTCTAGGGATGTCAGTCCAGAATTGAGTGACAGGTCACTGGTTAGCCAAGTGATCTGATAGTTACCTCAGGGGCGGTGCTTAAGCCATCATCTTGAGGGTTGGGTAAAAACTAAGGAAAGGGAGGAGTTTAATTTGGACAATAGATTGATACTTATACTTCGAGCCTGTGGAATTTCCGTCATTAATCGCAGCCTGCCGGCAAACAACACAGATCGACCTAAAAGGTAAATTTTACGGTCGCATTCTGTTTTGGCGATTATGGAAAGTTCCCAGGTAAGAGAAAATATTAATTTTAATCTTGTATACTTAGGTTAGGGAGTTAAGCTTAGTCTATACTACCTTTTCCTAATTTGTCTGCACATTCTGCTTGAAATAGTTCTTTGTGAAGTATTCAGTATCTCAGTTAGGGAACTGCTAAACTATTCCTATTTCTTGTAGGTTTGTGTCACATGTTTTTCATTGTATGTTTTCATGTGTATAAAATAAGATGTGAACAATGACATTTGCTATAATGAAATGTAATTATATTGTTTTCACGATCAGCCAAAATATGAGTTGGGACTGTGGGAAATGATGCCCAAATATGTGCAGGGATGCTGCTACGTTTTGTGTGCCCACCATGTGCTCACTTAATGTGTTCACCTGAACAGGGGATTTATAACCCCAGGGGAAGAATGATGGGTGTACAGTATTCACGGTCACTGAAAGCTAATATTCAGGACAGCGGGCACATATAAATTGTTTGCGGGTTCAGCACATAACCTGCGCCACATGTTTATGTCAAATCTATGTCAGCCAACTCGAAGTCCTAGTGAAGACGGACAACAGACTTAGAAAGTCAACTATCATGACATAGCATTTGAGGGAAGGCAGGATATGTGACGCCCATGTAAGACAAAAGACCTTCAGACTAGACTGGAGAGGATGTGGAATATGAGGAGGAGTGATGGGCTATATCTTATTATTATATGTTGTATTAATTGATACATGTATTCTTAGTGTAAGTCAAGATACTACACGTATGTGTTTTGTTTCCATGATTACAGCGCCCATGTGACGATCAGTCCATGAAGTAGCCTACATTGTGTTAGACTCGGCCAGCTGGGAACGAGGTGGAGAACGAGGTGGGGATGAAGTGGAGAATAAGCTGAAACAGGCAGACAACAGGCAAGGAAGAGTTGGACAAGCTTGACAGTTCCTCACGGCTGTCAGAGGCTTATAAGTTGAGTTAACCCCTTTATGTTAACCTATTATCATCATTTTCATACCACTCTAAACCCCGAGCTGTTTTTCTCGCTGAAGCTTACCACTATCATCAAGTTAACCAGTCACTGTTTGTGTAAATCAACAAACTGGTAATTTCATTGTAGTTAATAAAGCTGTATGTCAAGTTTTAAACTACATAGTTTGTTAAATTCCAAATGTCTGTTCTTACATGTTTAATTAAACTGTTAAGATAGATTACCATTTGGTGGGGGCTCAAATAATATAATAATTCTTTAATTATTAATAATAACACCGGGAGAAGGTAGATGACGGAGGAATCACTTGCCCTGTCTAATAATTCATTAACATTAAGTATGATAGACATCTAAAATTCCTTGCCTTCTCTTGTGGGTACCAAGTTCAGCTAATGTTAATATACTTAACGAGCCAATATGGCTGTTTTCTTGGATATCCAGGACTTTGTCTGAGAGCAACATAGCTCAGATTTTAGTTCGGTGTATCTAGTGGAGAGAATGTGTTGAAAGGAAGATCCCTACTCAACAACAGAAACATTTAAACCACGCGTCACGTCACAGTCTGTTGTGTTATTCCCATTACTGTAAAGGCGTTAAAAAAGTATTTTGTTAACAATTCGTGTCAACGAGTGTTTTTTGTTGTTGTTGTTGTTGTTGTTTTTGTTTTGTTGATATTCTCTCTCTCTCCTCTCTCTCTCTCTCTCTCTCTCTCTCTCTCTCTCTCTCTCTCCCTCTCTCTCTCTCTCTCTCTCTCTCTCTCTCTCTAATAACTGTAATCCTAAACTGTGAACTCTGGAATGGAGATACAGGAAATTCTATGCTTACTTGTACTGAACATGACGATGATGATAATGAATCATTCTAAATCAAAAGCATAGTTGGATATAACCTTGACGTTCTCAAGTACAGAATCTTCGAGCATTGTTGGATATCTCCTGCAAGTTCTTAAGTACAGAATTTTCGATCATTGTTGGATATCTACTTGAAGTTCTCAAGTAAAGAATCTTCGAGCATGGTTTGATAACTCTTAGAAGTTCTCAGAAATAGAATCATTAAGCATTGTTGGATACATTCTGTAAGTTCTCATGTATAGAATCTTCAAGCACTGTGTTCCTAAATGGTGCACTAGCTTTTGCTCACTGTAAAACATAATTTCTTCTTTTTCACTAAGTAAACGTATTTCATAATTTATTATTATATTCTTGCATTTTTTTAACTGACAAATTGCTTGTGTGCCTTACGTTAGACGCAGTTGTAACATTGCAATTCAAACATGAAATTCGCTCCCGGGTAACCCAGTCTAATTCGGAAACCAGCAAATGTCATGGGAAGTAAAGGCGACCAGAGTAATGTTGACCACATCACCCATAGAGTGCCGATAATCAATAAAAGAATGAGCCTAACAGTATATGTCTAATGAGCTACTGGAGAAAACAATTATCCTCTAAATTGTTTAAATCTTTCTGTCCCAAACAACACACTATGTGTGACTGGATATTATTCAACATGTTGAGTATGTTTTTAAATTGGCATCTTGTTTTTAGCGAGGGACTCTGAAAACCCCTGAAAATATATTTATTTTCTGCAAGGGCTGTATATTTAGCCCCTCTGGAAGTAGTATACCCATCAGTTTAGTGTTGCCATTCGCAACTCCCTCAGATATTAGCTAGGACCTTGTGGGACTGAAAGAGTTAACAGTTATCATTGCTTGTGATTTTATTTCTTCTTCTTCTTCAGCATTCCGATCACTTGAGGTTTATTGCTGCAGATATCACCCGCCTCCATTCATCTCTCTAGTTAGCCTTCTCTTTCCAGTTGGTAACACCAAGTGTTTGCAGGTCTGTCTGGATATTGTCTCCCCATCGTCTTGTTGGTCTCCCTCGTGGTCTACGGCCATTCATCTTTCTGGTGTATACATTTTTTTTTTTGGTGATTTTATACTGATTAAAAAAAAAATCAACTGACCAGCGAAGGAAACGAGCAGCTCAATTTGATTTGAAAAATGTTACTACATGTGTCTCACATCTTTTTATTAGACTTAGCAGTTTTCCTCAGTTTTCATACTTAGCTATTTACGTGAATGGAAAAACTATTGTTGTAATTGTTGTCCAGGGATGGCATACAATCCTGAATCCCTGTGTCAAATCCTCAGTACCGCTCTATGGAGTTGAAACACTGGGAACCACTAGAATAATTACTAATAAACTTCACACGTTCGTTATTTGATGTCTCTGCAGTGGAGATGGAAATAATTGATAACAGAAAACATAGGCAGAGAGCTAGAAAACGTTTTGAAAAAAAAAAAAAAAACAGGGAGATGTGGAATAACGGCTGATGATAGAAAAGTAATAGAAAGATACAAACCTATTTGGTTTATTTTCAATAATGGATAATCTTCACGGCACAAAAGTAGTAACCCATAATTGCTCCGTTCTACTTCTAACTCAAGCCTGAGTCCGAATAATCTAAGCACAGTGCACTAACTCTGTAGCACCGGCGGGGATGGTAAAATACTGTGGGTAGATTTTTTCCTCACAATGTTGCATGCAGCAGCGCCGTTAGGCTACTTTTTTCTATTTCCTACTACCAAGTGATTTCACCTTCTTACGTGCGCAGCAATACACACAATCGTCCGAGCTTGATACCCAGACACCGGGGGAAATTACTTAAAGTCCATGCGAAAAAGACCCAACTTTCACAGGTGCCTGAACCCAGAACCTCCAGCACTCGAGGCTGACGCCATGCCACGAGACCATTCACAAGAGCCTAAGGCTTGGCAAAGCATCGAATCACTCAGATTGTGGTCATACATGTTTATTAGCGATCTGAATATAGCATTTACTGATATGATTATACACGTCTAAACGATATATGCGCAGGCAAAAGCGTACAATTACTACAGGCGGGATAGGCCATTCAGGATTGAGTAAGGAGTCGACATCATGCTACGTGGGTCATTCCTCTTAAAATGATAATGATATCAATGATAATATATTCTTATGTCTTATCGTTTGATTTAGCTCTCTAATTCCCTTCTCTGAGTTTATTTTATCCTACCTTTATTCCTTTGACTCTGTGGGTTCATGTCAGTTGAAGTCCTCTATCGTAGTAACACTTACACATTCCTTTAGGCAATAAACATGATACCAGGCGATTAGGATTCTTTCAAATGAAGAATCTATCAAAACTACCCCAAAAAAAAATAATACATTTACTCGTATTACGCAACAACTCAAGCTTTGACAGTAAGTATTGATTTATTGATAGTTTTATGTGCACAGAAACATACACACTTGATTTGATGTATGGCTACTGTAAACTAAGTTTACACGGGTTCAGTGGTACCTGGGTATATGTACTTAATCCGTTTCTGATCCTTGGATGAATACCAAACAGAACGTGTACTGAACTAATTTCCGCATTACAAAATAACGGGAGAATGAATAATCCATTTCCAAGAGGAAACAAATATAGCTTTTGTTCTTTACATATTTTACTTTGATGCTTTTGTATAAATTAACGTATACACTAATACTAAAGTACACAAATAAAAAAGCAAGAAGATGAAATAAATAAAAAGTGAGCCTTACTTTACCTTCCTGAGAAAATGTCAAATGCCTACTAGCATGACACTGAAAAGGAATTAGAGCATATGATTGTGTGGAAGAAAAGTCTCTTTTTCTTTAAGCTCTATTTGGTAAATTGATTTGATTTTGATTTGATTTGATTCAAGAACCGACATCACAGCACTTGGGGCATTACCATAAGCGCTCTGTCCCCATCTTCAGCAGTCAGCGAAGAGTTCCGATACCAATAGTGCCAGTAGCATTCTGATTAAACGTCCGTCTTGTCTTCCCTCTGAGCCTCGAGCATCTGCCAGAACCTCTCGTCACTCCCCGCTGCAACAATCTCACCAGACTGTGGTGATCTATCTGCTCCTCCAAACTGGACACGCTCTCCCACAAGGCACTAACCACGTCTGCCTTATCATGTATCAGTATTCCACCGAATTGTGCAGAGCCAGCCAGTCTGTCCGCCTGTTCATTTCCCAACACACCGACGTGACCCGGTGAAAAAATCCAGACAATACTCCTCACCCGAGTCCTTCGCAGCGAAGCATGCCACTCTGCACGAAACATGCCTTTTCTGATCTTCCTCGGCATGCTTTCTGAATTAGTTACAATCACGATGTGTGTGTGTGTTGTGTTCTCTAGCCAGCGGAAGGCTGCAGTGACCGCCTCCACCTCCATTCTTAAGCTTTCATTTGGTAAATGAAATGCAGAAGGAAAAAAATGTAGCAACATATAAATAACTCTGCCTCTAACTAACAAGGGTCAGAGAACAGATATGTAGTGATATCAGAGCACGTTTAAGAAACCAGGGACATGTATGGACGTATAAATCTACATAGAAGAAGCGGCATGAAGATTGCGGGGTTGTTAATAAAGTTCTGTCAACGTCTTCATCCTTAGTATCATCCTCGAAATCATCTTACTGTTGAGAATAATACATTACATTAGCTCGCACTCAGTTATTTCATTACGCTTTTTTATTGGGGGGGTGGGGGGGGGGCATTTTTTGAAAGCAATGGGGCAGGGTTGGCGCTATTATGGATACTTGGCTGTGGACTCAGATCTATGGCATCGGCGACCGGTAAAAGACATCGTCGCCTGTCGGAAGTTTTTGGGTCTGTCTTCTGTGTTAGCATTCACACTGCAAGATCTCTTTTCAGAGCTTCTTGGTGGCGAGCAATGATAATCCATTATATATGGCGCAATAACCTAGTCACAATTATAACCAAAAGCTCCCCTTTCGGGGATGCTGGTTGCACGTAACTATTTAAAACCAATTTTTAGCAAAGTAAAGGAACGATCTGGTTTACGGGTTTGTTGAATGTGTGTATCCACTTGAATAATACATGACCCGGCCAGTGCCGATTGGCATATAAAATACAGGTCTATCTAGCCTATATGTCCAACACGCGTGGAAAAGGGTCCTTTACTTACGCTACTTGAAAAATGCTAATTTATGAGAGATTAAGGTTGATAACACTTACAGTATATTAGATAGGACGTTATTTTTCTAAGCTCTACGGGATGCTTACTTTTAATTATGATGTTTTATTCATGATGTAATGTATGACTGTGTCAATAATATATTCAAAAGCATAAACAATTGAAATAATGTATATCATTATTATTTAACCTACCGCGGCATGTCTTAAAAGTCAGTTTGCAATGTATTTTGTTGTTTCACACTACACATTTCTACATATTGTAGTTTAGGGATATGTACGCGTTGTTCAGAGATACTGTGTCCATGTATTTAGTATCCCTATAACGAGGGTGATCAAGCGCCTAGTCGATCAGTTAGAAGGGTATGCTTTCAATCGGAAGACTTACGCTGAATCTTCGGTAAGGCAATCTTCTGGTAAGGCGATGGAAACTCTTCTTTATCTACAATTCTTTGAGATTTATTAAAGGCATAGCATACACCAAGTGTATTGGAGAACGATCAAACGAAAAATGGAGATCCGAACGGCAAATACCTTATGAAAATCATAAAGTTTAAAGAGGAAACGAAACGTAGGTTGTAATTGTCTTGATGTTTATTTAACGGATCAATTTATAGCACACGAATGTAACCAATAAGTGCTGCATTCTGCTTCTAAATCAAGCCTCAGTCTGAAGAATCTCAGCGCAGTCCAAGAACTCTGTAGCACAGGCGATAATCCTGAAATACTTTTGGTCGATTTTTAACTCCAAATGTGCCCGGAAAGCGCGGTTAGGCTAATCTTTTTCGATTTCCAACTGCCAGGGTATTTTTACGTCAGTAAAAATACACACGAGCGTCCAGTCTTACTACGCAGAGACTAGGGGAAATTACTAAAGTCCCCGTGTAAAAAATCCCAGCCTTCACCGGGGTTTGAACCTGGGACTTCCAGCACTTAAGGCGGATGTCATACCTTGAGACCACTCGGCCCCCCCCCCCCCCCCCAGGGATTTTATATCTGTTTCAGGGCCCATTTTTTCCGGCGGAATGGGGGAAAGGAGGGTTGGAGGCGGGATAATAGACTCACTGCCTCCTGACAAACACATTGTAAATGGCAACTTATTTCAGACTTAGTGAAATCGGATGTGTTGCCTCTAATGTGCAGATACCACAACCTAGCTATTAACCACAAAACAGTATGGCAACTGCCCACCTTAGGGCGAACGCATGGGAAGAATAATTTATCACAAGCTGTAAATTCTTCTTAAGGGGTCACTTCAGGAAAACATTTTTTTTTTACTTACAATATTAGACGAATTATTTTTTAATGGTCATTTGTAGGGATGTATGTTGATACATTTGTAGACTTCAAGTTGAAAAAAAACATGGTTGCCATGGCAACAGCCGCCATCTTGATGACAAAACAACATGTACTTAGACAGCTAAAATCTCAAAAACAAACAGAGGTATTGAGAAACAGATGATCGATTCATGAACTTTAAACTTATGTTTAGGATCAGGTTTAGTTTATTTACTTCAAAGATGTTTTTAAATATTTTTTTAGAATATTAAAATTTTAGTATGTTGAAAAAAATACAAAAATGTAGCTTTTTCATTTAATAATAAAAAATATAAACATAATTACTCAATAAACTAATTACAAATAAACCTGACCCGATAATATTGTGTTAGGAATATCCACACCAAATTTCACGTCTCTAGTCTTTATATTAGCTGAGATTTTAGGAGATCCCACATTCAACAAACAAAAAAAAAGAATTGTTAGAAAAGTGACTTTTAAACTTTGTTTTATCTTAAAAAAGTGCATGGGTTGGTGTCTTTAGTATTAACTTTTCAATGCTAAACTGTTTACCAATGACACACATTTTGTGTGTAATATATTCTTGTTTACTGTCGCTATCCAGTATTATTCTCAGATTTGTGGGCCTCAGGTTACCAAGATTTGATGCGCTGTGAAAGTTCGGCTTGAGATTGTGTCCTTTGGTTCCAGTCTGAAGATGTTTAGAGTCCTATAACATCGTCACTGAAGAAATAGACACGTGTGCTTCCTGTGATGTCCTCTGACAAAGTCCTTTGGGAAACTACCTATTGCAAAGAAGTGTGTTATCTAACCTATTAACACCCAAAATTACTCCTAGCTAAAAAGATGTTATCAGATCATACAACTTGAAGTGACATTATTAAACAACAGCATTATCATAGTAATTAGGTAAGTTACTATTTTTTATGGTTTTAATTAAATCTGTGATGTCGACTGGTGCAGTAGAATAAACATGCTGCCTGATGTCCATACACGTAATTGCAGGGGAATTATCTGATGACACCGGTCTACCAAATTTCTGTTGCTGCTAAATTGCCAGTCTGTAACCGTTTGTTCAGCTGTCTTTGGACCAGAATGTTCTCGAGTTGAGAAATCAGCTTTAATGGCACAGACGTCCGGCTGATGGAAAAGGTTTGGAGCAGAGGGCACCTGTGAATCATTAATAAACAATAGCCAACGTGTCTTCTTGTTATCAGTAATCTCAATTAAATTTTCAACAAAAAGAAGCATTATCAATAATAATAATACAGTTTGCACATCTTTCACAATGGAGATTGGCTGCGGGTATACGTAATTTCACTGTGCATTCTAAATACGACAGTTCAAGATCAACGAAAACGGTATTTTCCTGATTTGCCCGTTTCAGACATCAGCCGGTTGTAGGTCGATGATTGTTAAACCACGAGTAGCTTCTAGCCTAGTCTACCCTTGCATGTCGCCCATCTGCGCATGATGCACACAGTATTAATTCCGTAGCTCTGGGGTCAATCTCAGAGATTAAAACAACACCTGCACTTGTGAAAGTAAAGAATGATAACGCGTCATTAGCATGTGCCCTTTAGGTAGGCGTAGGCTTTAATTTTTCGCACATGATCACTAGAATTATGGATCAGGTTGACATTTTTGTCTCGCCCCATCAATCTGGTCAAGCCATCCAGGTACTAATTCATGTCAGTTTCGCTTGCTCTAACTCCATTAATCGTGTCAGCTGTTACCAAGTTATTATATTTATTTATTTCGTATAACATGTCCAACATTACTGACAGTCTGCATCTAATTGTTCTAAGTAGTTTTCAGCTTCCATCTGTCTCGATGAGGACTGCTCTGTTTGATTTTCAATAACCGTATGATATTCTTAGAATTATTCTGATATATATATATATATATATATATATATATATATATATATATATATATATATATATATATATATATGTGTGTGTGTGTGTGTGTGTGTGTGTGTCTGCAGGAAGTAAATGATTTTCAGCTTGTCTGCAAATTGCCCAGTTCTCACATACATATCATATAAGAAGATTAATGAAGATGTCTTGAAAGTAACTGAATTACGAAGAGAACTGATTGCTCACATCAGAAAGAGACTATCTACATTCTTTGGTCAGGTGATGATAAGGAGAAAACTGGAGTACATCGTGACAGTGGAAAGTTGGAGGCGAGGAGAGGCAGAGGAAGGCTTAGAGGGCAGATGCTGGGTAGTCTGACATCATGGGATGCAGGATCATCTCAATCAGAGTTGATTGAAAGAACACGAGACAGAAGGTTGTGGACAGAAAGGACTATCAATGCCACAAGGCATGGACTTTAAGAAGAAAAAGATGTAAAATATCTCTGTATAAAAAAACCTGAGGCAACACATTCACACAATCGGTCAAAGCTCATAAATGTAAGTACCCAGTGTACGTTATGACAAATAATATAATTCATGCGCTGCCCTGCCCTGTAAGTGTTTACCGCAAAATAGTCAAGTAAAGACTTTGCACTGTCGTAATTTAAATTATAATTGTGGAATGATTTTATCAATATCAGCAACGCATATTATAGCAACATTTTGTTGAGATTACGATTTGTTAGTTAAATTTCTCCTGCGACCTTCTACTTACAAACTTGCTCTACAACAGTGATACTTTTAATATGTGGTGTGTGTGTTTGTGAGTGTGTAAAAAAAAAAACAGAGAGACAGAGACAGATAGACTAACACAAGGACAAAGAGAAAAAGAGATAGGTTAAAAGAGCATATGTTGTTTTCTTCTGTGCTGGATCACTGTAATATATATCTGACACTATTGCCTGACTGGCTTGTTTCCAGGTCGACGTAGCCCCGAAAAGACACCAATAGTACTTAAAATCGCTGTAAGTAAAATCGGCTGGTGTGTTTTTCATAAAACCCATCGGGTACTGATTTATCTAAAAATATGAATCTAGCATTATTTGGTAATTACGCCAATTGCGCCAATAGAGTCTTTCGTTTCAGCAAAGTATATTTTCCTACCATTTGAAGTGATACATTTATTCTCTATCAAACAGCACAATATCCTCCTCTCTGTCTTATTAAATAGCCTAGGGTCCTACCGTTCTACCACAGCCACGACTTCTCTTTCGCTGAGAATCGCACAGCCAACATCTACGTGCAAATTTTCTAAACCATTCTGAGGACAATTAAATGTCAAAACATTATTTTCCTGTAGTGAAATTGAGTAATGTAGACAAAAAACAATACATTGCACAATTTAAAGACTTTTTTTTTCTATATCTCGTCCGGTGATTTACTGCAGAATTACATTAACATTTAATGAAGCACTTGAACAAAAATGAATTCCCTTACATTGAGCTACATGTATTACATTGTCCTCTCTA
The DNA here is from genome assembly GCA_905116865.2 of Candidula unifasciata. Lineage (NCBI taxonomy): Eukaryota > Metazoa > Mollusca > Gastropoda > Stylommatophora > Geomitridae > Candidula > Candidula unifasciata. The sequence goes on along the minus strand of CAJHNH020006868.1, from coordinate 134,665 downwards.
GTTACAGTAACCACGACAGGAAGTTTAGGATGTCCGCGTGGTTACAAGTTTAACATTTACCACATGACCCTTTTGTTTACACAATGTGGATTTTTTTTCATTTGTGTGTGTGTGTGTGTGTGGGGGGGGGGGGGAGGGGAGGGGGGGGGGGGGGGGTTGACATTCAGAGGTAGTTTCCGTAATCGCCTTTTTGTTTGTCGTAAACCTTGCAGAAAGCACAGTCCCGATAAATTACGCACCTGAAGCCAAGCAAAAAACGATCTTTTGAAAATAATTAAATTGTTTTAAATGGCTTGACCACTTCGTGTACAGTAATGTATGCTTACTGCGAACAGATTAAGGATAACAGAAAAATCCGCAGGTACTAGAAGGCGATTTGGATAATAGATGTGTAGGCGTTAATCGTAGTTTATTTTTTATTTTTTTTTTTAAACAACCAAAAGGGGGTTGGGGTGGTAGATAGGAAATATGCAATAACAGACAGATGATTACTGTTGCTGATAAACAATGTGACTGCCAAAAAGAATGCTGTTACATTAGACTGTGCAGTGACTGAAAGGTAGCAGAAGCAACGTGAAGTGATTTAAAAAAGGAATTAATATAACAGAAGCATGTGTAGTGATTGAAAGTATTACTTCGATGTTAGAAACAGTTTACAGTGATGGAAGGCGTCACTATCATAACGGAGGCAATGTGCAATGATTTCTAATGACCATGTTTAAGCAGCAACGAATCAGGCGTATGATGCTGGACTCATATCGTATAGACGAAGGATGAGTTTATCGGCTGCCAAGTCGCCCACTGGCTCGTCGGAAGACGACTGTGTCGCCTGCTGGGACAGTATTTGAGTATGTCTCATTTGATAGCATCAACACTGCAGGAGTTCTGTTTAGAGCTGCTTGGTGGTTAGCAATGCTAACCCATTTTATGTGGCACACATAACATAGTCACAATTTTAAAACATAGCTCCTTTTTCGGGGGAAGATAAGTGAACATGACGATTTGTTTGTTTGTGTTTAGCAAAGAAAAACAATCTGATGAGTTGTGGGGTCAGAATTCTAGGTGGTCGCTTTTACTTGTCATGACATTTCCTAATACCAAATTTAGGCTGTGTTGACCTGGAAGTCAAGATATGTATTTTTTTTTTTTCTATTTTTCAAATTCACTTTGTACGGATTCGAAACACTGTGGTTGGTAGGGGGAGGTAAAGCGGCTGCTCTACAATCATTTACAGTGTGCAGTGACTGCATACAAGATTAACAGAAATAAAGCAATGCACAGTGACAGAATGTACGAAAACAGGAAAAAGACAATGCACAGTGACAAAATGTTAAAACAACCATGACAAGGAAAAGGTACAGTGAATGAATCTGTGAAAACCATGACAAGGACAAGATGCAGTTTAACAAATGTGAAAATCATGACAAGGGCAAGGTACAGTGAATAAATATGTGAAAACCATGACAAGGATAAGGTACAGTGATAGAATATGTGAAAACCCTGACAAGGACAAGGTACATCGATAGAATATGTGAAAACCATGACAAGGACAAGGTACAGTGATAGAATATGTGAAAACCCTGACAAGGACAAGGTACATGGATAGAATATGTGAAAACCATGACAAGGACAAGGTACAGTGATATAAAATGTGAAACCATGACAAGGACAAGGTACAGTGATAGAATATGTGAAAACCATGACAAGGACAAGGTATAGTGATAGAAAATGTGAAAACCATGACAAGGACAAGGTACAATGATAGAATATGTGAAAACCATGACAAGGACAAGGTACAGGATAGAAAATGCAGGAAACCATGAAAAAGACAATGTACAGTAATATAAAGAATACAAACAATGACGAGGACAATGCACAGTGATAGAAAGAATACAAACAATGACAAGGACAATGTGAGTGATAGAAAGAATGAAAACGATGACGAGGACAATGTACAGTGATAGAAAGAATACAAACGATGACGAGGACAATGTACAGTGATTGAAAGAATACCAACAATGACAAGGACAATGTGCAGTGATTGAAAGAATACGAACAATGACGAGGACAATGTGCCGTGATTGAAAGAATAAAAACAATGACGAGGACAATGTGCAGTGATAGAATGTATGAGAACCATGACGAGGACAATGTGCCGTGATTGACAGAATACAAACAATGACGAGGACAATGTGTCGTGATTGAAAGAATAAAAACAATGACGAAGACAATGTGCAGTGATAGAATGTATGAGAACCATGACGAGGACAATGTGCCGTGATTGACAGAATACAAACAATGACGAGAACAATGTGCCGTGATTGAAACAATACAAACAATGACGAGGACAATGTGCCGTGATTGAAAGAATAAAAACAATGACGAGGATAATGTGCAGTGATTGAAAGAATAAAAACAATGACGAGGACAATGTACAGTGGTAGAAAGAATAAAAACAATGACGAGGACAATGTGCAGTGATAGAAAGAATAAAAACAATGACAAGGACAATGTACAGTGATAGAAAGAATAAAAACAATGACGACGACAATGTACAGTGATAGAAAGAATAAAAACAATGACGAGGACAATGTGCAGTGATTGAAAGAATAAAAACAATGACGAGGAAAACGTACAGTGATAGAAAGAATAAAAACAATAACGAGGACAATGTGCAGTGATTGAAAGAATAAAAACAATGACGAGGACAATGTACAGTAATAGAAAGAATAAAAACAACGACGAGGACAATGTACAGTGATAGAATGTATGAGAACCATGACGAGGACAATGTGCCGTGATTGACAGAATACAAACAATGACGAGGACAATGTGCAGTGATTGAAAGAATAAAAACAATAAGAGGACAATGTACAGTGATAGAAAGAATAAAAACAATGACGAGGACAATGTACAGCGATAGAATATGTGAAAACCATGACAAGGACAAGGTATAGTGATAGAAAATGTGAAAACCATGACAAGGACAAGGTACAATGATAGAATATGTGAAAACCATGACAAGGACAAGGTACAGGATAGAAAATGCAGGAAACCATGAAAAAGACAATGTACAGTAATAGAAAGAATACAAACAATGACGAGGACAATGCACAGTGATAGAAAGAATACAAACAATGACAAGGACAATGTGAGTGATAGAAAGAATGAAAACGATGACGAGGACAATGTGCAGTGATAGAAAGAATACAAACGATGACGAGGACAATGTACAGTGATTGAAAGAATACCAACAATGACAAGGACAATGTGCAGTGATTGAAAGAATACGAACAATGACGAGGACAACGTGCCGTGATTGAAAGAATAAAAACAATGACGAGGACAATGTGCAGTGACAGAATGTATGAGAACCATGACGAGGACAATGTGCCGTGATTGACAGAATACAAACAATGACGAGGACAATGTGCCGTGATTGAAAGAATAAAAGCAATGACGAGGACAATGTGCAGTAATAGAATGTATGAGAACCATGACGAGGACAATGTGCCGTGATTGACAGAATACAAACAATGACGAGAACAATGTGCCGTGATTGAAAGAATACAAACAATGACGAGGACAATGTGCCGTGATTGAAAGAATAAAAACAATGACGAGGATAATGTGCAGTGATTGAAAGAATAAAAACAATGACGAGGACAATGTACAGTGGTAGAAAGAATAAAAACAATGACGAGGACAATGTGCAGTGATAGAAAGAATAAAAACAATGACGAGGACACTGTACAGTGATAGAAAGAATAAAAACACTGACGAGGACAATGTACAGTGATAGAAAGAATAAAAACAATGACGAGAACAATGTGCAGTGATTGAAAGAATAAAAACAATGACGAGGACAATGTACAGTGATAGAAAGAAAAAAAACAATGACGAGGACAATGTGCAGTGATTGAAAGAATAAAAACAATGACAAGGACAATGTACAGTGATAGAAAGAATAAAAACAATGACGAGGACAATGTACAGTGATAGAATGTATGAGAACCATGACGAGAACAATGTGCCGTGATTGACAGAATACAAACAATGACGAGGACAATGTGCAGTGATTGAAAGAATAAAAACAATGACGAGGACAATGTACAGTGATAGAAAGAATAAAAACAATGACGAGGACAATGTACAGTGATAGAATGTATGAGAACCATGACGAGGACAATGTGCCGTGATTTACAGAATACAAACAATGACGAGAACAATGTGCCGTGATTGAAAGAATACAAACAATGACGAGGACAATGTGCCTTGATTGAAAGAATACAAACAATGACGAGGATAAAGTGCAGTAATTGAAAGAATAAAAACAATGACGAGGACAATGTACAGTGATAGAAAGAATAAAAACAATGACGAGGACAATGTACAGTGATAGAAAGAATAAAAACAATGACGAGGACAATGTGCAGTGATAGAAAGAATAAAAACAATGACGAGGACAATGTACAGTAATAGAAAAAATAAAAACAATGACGAGGACAATTTGCAGTGATAGAAAGAATAAAAACAATGACGTGGACAATGTACAGTGATTGAAAGAATAAAAACAATGACGAGGACAATGTGCAGTGATTGAAAGAATAAAAACAATGACGAGGACAATGTTCAGTCATAGAATGTATGAGAACCATGACAAGAAAGTGTGTTGTCATAGAATGTATGAAAAACATGACAAGGACAATCTGCAGTGTATGAATGTATCATTACCATAAAAGTGTTGATGATGTATTCAAAACACAGTCTTATTCTGTTCGGAGCTCTAGCTTGTGTACACCAGTATAGTGTCGCTAGTGGGACTGTAGGCAACAATACGCCTCTCATGGTGACAAAACTGTTCATGTTCTGCAGAAAAAAAGAATAGTCAAATATTCAATACTTTTTTTTTAAACCCTCAGTAAGCTTCTTGTTTTTGAAACTATGCTTTAGAATGCTAAAGTTTCTGGCACAAAAAATATTGGAGCATAAAAAGAAGCAACTAATTGCAAAGTAGTGTGAACATAAGAAACACACAGGTTTGTTAAACTGTTCACAAACTGCAATTAGCAGTCAAGGAAGCTGTGCGGTTGCAAGCTGTATTCGGCAATCTGAAGGAAATAATAATATAGAGACGGAAATAATCACAAAGAAACATTCTGCTTTAGGTCCAACAATAGTATATTGAAAAAAAAATGAGCAAGCTGACTAATTACGTATTTTCTATCCCATATTGGTAATATTATGTATTAATAATGTTAGTTTTGTGTTGTAGGGTATTCTTGTTTGCTGATACAAGATTGTGGCCTAACGTCCTCATCCTTTCTTCTTTTTTGTTTGAACCAACATTTGTAGATTTTCTTTTCATTTTTTTAAACTTTTTTTAATGGTGTGAAGCTAGCAGACGCGTGTTTGCTGTACACAAGATAAGTGTTCAGTCCTCTTGATTTCTTTCTTTACTGTTCTTATTTTATTACGTTTTTTCTTCTTCTTCTGGATCTACTTAGAATGACATCACATGACCATAAAAGCCCAATATGGAATACCTAATCCAGGGAATAAATTAAAAACACGCCATTCAGCTTTATAAGATAACAATTTAGAGCACATATTGTTTTTAGATTACTGGCTTCACAATAAGAAGAACTCCACAGGGGAGCATGCACAGCAAGGGTCCACTGTCAGCAGTAGAAAGATGCTTCATCAACAACTGTTTCCTCGCTACACAATCTCATAACGTGGGCCTGACATGTTCATGAATCCAGGCCCCAATCTGTCCTGCTGCGATTGATTTACTGTCGTTTTACCCCACCAGGCCATCACACCCAGCGATAAACACTCAGCGCTCAAAGTGCCAACATCCGGATAAGGATCATACTAGGACAGGACGCAGAAACCCATTTCAACCCATAGGTTGGGTTTTAATAGGGCCCCCGGCAATAGCCAGGGTGGTGGTTCAACAAAACGAAATATTGCGTCCACATGGGGACGGGCACGACACAGGACGCTGTTTTTCTTTCCTCAAATGTTCATAGCTCACCACTGACTGGTGTCCCCATAGAAAAACCCTGTTGACCCAAAAATGGGTCGCGACAAGTAATCTGTGTCCTAAGCGGATGACAATTTGGTTTACACTAGTTCTAGAGTAATTAATCAAGTAACAGAAAGTATTGTGAACGGCACTCATAGAAAGAAGTTGAAAGATAGAAGAATTCAATTCCCGGCACGGTAACTATAGCTTTCGATTTTTATGTTGTCTAGTGTGTTCTTCTATCTTTCTACTTCTTTCTGTGTCGTTCACAGTACTTTCTGTTACTTGATTAATGCATAATATTTAACGGCCTCAAATGGTCCCCCCCCCCCCCTCTGTTTATTTATAGTTCTAGAGTAAACATGACTGTCGTTGACGGGTGTTTGAAAAGATTACCCACTGAGTGCCGACTGGTCTATCAAAATATGTCTATCCTCCCACCTGCCTGAAATGGGTCCCTTACTTGTTTCTAGAAGAAAGTATTATGATGAACTATTGGAAACGCATAGAAATCACAGCCCATGACGTAACTGAGTGTGACTAGCAAGACCTAACAGCGGTAAGGAAAGCCGTCCACATTTAGAGCAACGGATTTTATGACCATTGTTGACTTCACATGTATTTAGTCTGCTTCTTCGCAAATGCTCAGCCTTCAAACTATCTGTAATATTTTCTTATTTTGTATTAGTTATTCATCTCATTTTCTTTTACCAACGCATAGAAACATGCTCCATGACATTGTGTTTCTTTGAATCTACCATAATACCTGTATCGTTCATGTACCGTGATACCTGCTCTTTCCAAAAGTGTTTATGATCTTGTTTTGCTGCTTAGGCCTATCCATTGAAGACGTATCGCCAGTATACTGGGTCATGACAGAGACACTCTAATTATGTTCCGTTTGTAGGGCGAACGAACTTTTATGAACAAGTTTTTGAACAATTAGGATTACCAACAGGAAGTCTTTTCGTTTGTGATGTTCATCGTAGTCGGTGCATTATTTTCTGATTTAAAAAAAAATTATTTCGAAAGGATACATTTTTAAAGTGATTTTTCTATACTAAATGATAAAAGAAAAGGTCTAAAACTGTTCATACTGCTCTGTCGCTGATGAATCTTTGTCAGATAGTGACAACTGTCTTTGTATTATGATTGATATCTAAGTGACAAATCTACTTGCGATAATTTAGTTTAGGATATGCAAATTTCACAATATATTTTAATCAGATCAATGTTTCGATCAGCTGTTATTCCGATTTTCGGTTGTTGTGAAAATTTACATGTCATACAAAAATATATAGTAGATCAAGAGAAGGCATTCGACCGTGTGGACAGAGATGTGCTGTGGAGAATTCTTGACGATTACGGAGTGCAGGGTCAATTATTAGACAACATCAGAGCCCTCTATGAAAAAAGTGAAAGTGCAGTAAGAACATCTAGTGGTCTTTCTGAATGGTTCAAAGTCACAACTGGTGTCAGACAAGGATGTGTACTGTCACCATTACTTTTCATAACATACATGGATAAGATCACTGTAGAAGCAAACCCAGACGTGTATGCTATAAACGAATTACTTTTTGCTGATGATCAAAGCATACTGTATCAAAATGAATATGATCTACAGGAACATCTGACTACTCTCAACAACAGCTGTTTACAACATAATATGAAAATCAGTACAGAAAAAACAGAAGTTATGAAGATCAGCAGAACACACAGGCCACTGAATATAAATGTTGGAAGTGCCAAAATCAAGCAAACCAAAGAGTTCAAATACTTGGGCAGTATATTTACAGAGGACGGAAGAATAAACAGAGAGATAGAAACAAGAATACAGAAAGCAAATGCTGTCACATACCAACTATCACCTCTGCTTAAACATCCAGATATAACCATGAAGACCAAAAGACAATTGATAAACACCATCTTCATTCCAACACTCTGCTACCAGTGCCAGACATGGACAATCAACAAGACCCATGAAAGAAAAATAGAAGCCTGTGAAATGAAATGTCTAAGAAAAGCAGCGAATAAGACCAGACTAGACAGGATAAAGAACATAGACATTAGAAACACTGTCAAAACTACACCATGTTTAGACTACATAGAACATCAAAGAATGAAATGGTTTGGACATCTAACCAGGATGAAAAATGACCAAATAACATCACAAATTTTCAACCAAAGAAGCTCAGGATATAAGGCAAGAGGAAGACCAAGGAAACGGTGGATTGACGGGGTCTCCGAAACCTGCCAAAAGCATGGCCTCAGAACATCAGATGCTGCCCGCCTTGCTTATGACAGGAACTTGCATCTCCCCACAACGCTTAGCGGCATACGTGCAAGGAAAAAGTAAAGTAAAGTACAAAAATAATTATAACATCCAAAGTATTTAAATTATTTGTTTCAAATAAGGACTAGCTTATTTATAATTTAACAGAAAAGGCATGTGCATTTTTAGAATTAGATAGCAGTGTTGCTGAGCAGGTTAAAAAAAAAGGTAAACACATAATTTTTTTGTCAATAATTTTGATATGTGTCTAACATTCTTGAATGTTGTGTGATTTTAATAATATTTTGTTGTTATACTGACATTTAAATAGTTTAGATTTATTTTGCACTTATTTATCTTTAATTTGATAAATTATACGTCCCGATACAGCCAATACTGTTTCTTCAGGAAGGTTTCAGCTTTGTCATGTTGCAGTAAACAAAAAGTCCGCTCACAATTAATGCTGTCCAAACCCCAGAAAAAATGTCTTCTTGAAAGAGTTAATGCCAGCTATTATTCTTAGTCATAGCATTTGAAAGCTACAGTTTTTTTTTTTTTTTACTCACTCACGTACAAAACTGACTGCTACACTATTTTGATTTTATCTTGCACATATCAAAGTCTAACAATGAGCTTTACTACATAAAAACATGCAAGACCAAGACAAATTTGGCATAGAAAGTTACTTCCAAATGGTATTCAGCCTTCAGATCTGTAGACTTGGACACCAGTACTTTCCATCCGTTGTCAGAATATCTACTCCCGAAAGCGCGAAGGGAGAAGTCATGCGGGTGGACCCAGACAATGATTAGCTTGAGTGTTCCAGACAAATGGTTGAGCAGATCATCCGACATGAAACCATAGTTCAGGCTCAGTTCTGGCGGATTTTTATAACACCAATAAGATTAAACACTCACAAATAGATACTAATGTACTAATGACAAAGGGGAGTCGCAGTGGCGAAGGGGTCGAGTGGTTTTTCTCACGCCTTTAAAGGTACTGGATTCGATTACGGCTGCCACGTTCCGTTCACAATGGCAATTGTTACAAACCCTAGGGATCATCGCCTCAGCTACTGTGTTCTTCCTGTATTCAATGCTTTCTGTGGGCGCCCACACTTAAATGGAAGAAGAAAAAAAAAACTATACCAAAATTTAAAATTTTTAAAAAGTTTTTTTTAGGCCCAGACAACGTCATTATGAAAGTATGAATGCGTGAGAAAAAGAAAGGTGCAAGACAACGCAAGACGCAACTATAACTACTACCACTGAAACTGCTAGCTAATTCCTAATACTACTACTGCTGCTGCTCCTACTACTTTAAACTACTACTACTAACTACTACTATTAATATTACCATTAGTAGTACTACTTCTATCGCTACTGCTGCTGCCGTTGCTACACCAACAACAACACCTACTACTACTACTACTACTACTACTACTACTACTACTACTACTACTACTACTACTACTACTACTACTACTACTACTACTACTACTACTACTACTACTACTACTACTACTACTACTACTACTACTCTACTACTACTGCTGCTGCTGCTGCTACTAACCAGTTAGATTGGTATAAGTGCTGCATATTTCTGCAAACCTGAGTTCAGGGGGAAAACTTTGCTTGGAGAAGTTGCGAACATTGATGTACTTGAGGTGGTGGGCGCTGTTTTGTCCAGCAGCAGTCAGCAGTTTCAATCCTGATAGGAGATAAAAGAATGTAATGAGGACAAAGGTATTTAAATGTTTTATAAAAGGTATCCCTACATACTAGACAGGCAGGCAGAAATACATTATTTCAAGAAAAGAAATTGATCAACAATATTTACTCAACTAGAATAATAAATAGGGTCTTTGCAAATAATGATGCGCTTTGCATAAAATTCAAGTAAACACGATGTAACAAATCCACATTGCAGTTAGTTTTATCAATTTCACTATATATGTGTTCAATGAAGTGTTAAATCTGTAATTTTCAGTGAGCACTCCTTTTCCTTTAGCAAACTCCAGAGAGCGACGTCAAGGGAGATAAGGTCAGGTAAACAAGAGGACAACTTCACAATGACCGAGTCTTCCAATCCCGTTAGGTAAATTGTCATTTGGCTGAAGCTACCACCATGTTGAAATGGGTGGGTGCCATCTTGTTGGGGCAATTCATGAAGTCCATTGCCAAAACTTCTAAGTTGGAGCATCAACAGAACTCTCAGTTTGGCGTGATAAGTCTCACCATGTACTTGTTCACACAATAAGAATAGTCCTAAGACATGAGTTTTTCATCTAATTATTCTAAACCAAAGTTAATGATATTTCATATGTATCCGGACTGAAATGTGTCAGTGTGTGGCCTAACAAGTCAACATATTTTCTTGGCAACTTTAAAGATAATATAAATATATATATATATACACACACACACACATATACACACTGTGATGTCGATTCTAAATTTAACATTCAACATTAAATTCAACATTCTATTTTCAGCAGTTCCACACGAATGATGACAAATGATTTTATTATCTCAGTGGGGAACTGGATAAGCAGTTTCATTTGCGCCCTGGATGTTGTCAGTTCGATTTCCTACAACTTTCTTAGGTTCACGAGCATACATGCTGGAACCTGGGAGTTTAGGTATCTGAAGTTTGCAACTCCAAAGGAAATTTAGGGGAGGAGGAATTTGAGCCCCAACCTACAATTTTAGCCAGTAGAGCGCCCCTCTCCCTCCATTCTCCTTCTACAGTGTAAGTATGTACAGTGTTGGGTATCATTTACAGGACATTGCAGAACCAACCTCAGGATTGGCTGTTGTGGTATTTCTAGGTAAATTTACGCCCATTAGTTTTCCATTGCTTTGTGGAATGCCGGCTTTTCAATACCACTGGCGAAATCAAAGCAAAGCGTGCAGCTGGAATGAAACCCAGTACCCCGGTATTATGAGGCGCGTTCGCAAAGCCTAAGCCACAGACGCCAACCAAGTATATACGTCCTCGTTTTATGTCATTTCCTAATTCATTCCGCATTCATATTTTTTCATTATATGTATTTGCCAGTCAGAACTTGCAAATAATAATAATAATAACAATAATAATAACAATAATAACAAAATAATAAAGATTTAAGAACCTTTAAGCCACTTGAGCACATAGGACAACATAGTTAACGATTTAACGTTAACAAGAAGAGAATATAACATTTATTGTAGTAACCTAATGAATAAGCCACGGAAACCTGGGCAGTCACCAACAAATTGGGTTTATATATATATATTTTTTTTAACCTGACTGTTACAAAACGATTTATGGAACAAGAAACCCCAAGTTACTATTTTTTATTTTTTGCTCTTCAAAGGGGCTGGCTCATGAAAGTATAATTTCCTGTTAAAAAATGTTACTAAACCATAAGTAGAACTAGTCAGCTTGACATTATCATATTCAATACCGACAAGTGAACGTTGCGGATAGAAAGCCTTTTTTAGCATATGCCATGACCCTACAATATTATATTCTTCTTCTTCTTTGCGTTCACCAGCTGTACACTCTGGCGGAAAGTTCTGGTTGCTCGTCCACTACTGAACTGCAGTCCTGCTCCAGAACCTGAGTGTTGCGTGTGCATCAGTTTTACAGATCTCATTATCTTGAATACAGACTGTTGGTTCCTTGCCTCTCCGGCAGATGCACTCCGACTTCAAAGGAAGCTCCCCAGTTAGTCCACTCTTACGACATGCTTTTGGGGAGGCAGTGGGTCTATTCTTGTTTTCGCCACAATGGGGCCCCGGAACCCACACGGGGGAATATTATATTTACACACAACAATACACAAAATCACTTAGCTAACTGGTATCTTTACAAGAATAATCTACATGTCTATTTGGCCAACTGAAGCTCCTAGGTTACGTGTAAATACAGGAAGTGAATACTAGCTATGACAAGATTTTTAAGGCAATGGCATGGCTAAGAAATATTAAATAAAACTGTGTTAAACGTTAGGTCCTTTAGGCGAGTTCGACATGAAATTCTGCGGCGGTAATAATTGCATAATTGTTTGAAGAAAATAGTAATGGGGAGTTTGCTTACAAGAAGAACAGGCGGAGGTCGACCAGCGCGATTACGGACAGACGATACAAGGACACCAGCAGTATGAAAGTTAACGACCCGGGATAGATGGCATGGGACCCAATGCTTTTTTGGTGTGACCTTACTACAACTGGGTTCTGCAAAGAACCCATTATATGAGTGCGTTAATTTAGATTAGCTTCCTTGCGATGGATAATGAGGCCAATAGTACACCAGTGGCTTTAACTTCCTAGCAAATGTCACATTTAGACGCTCGCGTGCAGGCTCAAAGTTCTAGTGTTCAAATCCCTATGCATGAGACAGACTGGAGAGAGAACTGACCCACCAGCTAAGCAGACTCAAAAAACAATCAAGTCGTTAAACATTGGATTTTGGCTCACTGCGGCCTACCAGGAAATGAGTTAACGGACAGATTTAACACACACACAAATGGAACAAGGGAGTAACAACACACACATTCCCTCTCATTAACAGAAATCAGAACAGTTATCAGGGGAGAGAAAATAAGGAATTGTGTAGAGAACAAACCAACAGTAAACAGCCACAGGACCTCATCAGAAGACTCAACAGAAAGCAACATACAACAATTTTCCATATAATAACACAGGACACTGCAAGCTCAAATACAACATGCATAAAAAAAAGGCTGAACAGTCTGAATTTGTCTGATAGGACCACAAACATCTGAGAACATTCTGCAGACCTGTCCATTCTACTTACACATTCGAAAGGAAACCTGGCCTCAAGAGCAAAGTTTGCAAACTGTTCATAACCACAAAGAACCTGCAGCTAACATGCGAATTCTAGGAGGCAACCTACGTGATGGTCTGTCCTGAGCATACGTAACCGAAAGAAAAGAAGAGAAAGAAAAAAAAAATCCCCAACAGGGCGATATTTTTCAAAATTTGCCCAGCCTAAAATAGGTACGGGGGAATAAATTTCATAGAACATAAAGGGTGTCGCTGTGATATTGTCACATCTCCTAGTCAGTGCTGATTTGTCTAGCAAAAAAAAAAAAAAAAAAACATCAAAGGGGATACCTGTCTTAGACGTAAAAACTGACCTTATTTTCATTGACTACATGTCCACTGCACTAATTTTACGCTCAATTAATTGAGATATAGCAAACACTGATAATCCTAGCAAAAATATTCTTTCTTACCTTGTGTTTTTCTTAATCCTGCATTTAACAAACTCAGCTTGGACAGTCGGGTTTGTTTGACCAGAAGCGTGCTGAGATGGTAGTGAAGACGACTTCTCAACACATGTGGACCTAACTGTTCCATGTCCAGGATATTAAGCTCCCACAGTGTCGTGTTCTTTGTCCTCTTGAGACCGGCAACAAACTGAACCATGCTTTGCGTTTTCTCTATCAAGACGTCCTCGGACACAGCACGTCTGGGAACTAAATCGGAACATCATTATCTGCAACATAGTCATCGACTTTTCAATGGTAAGTGTGTCATACCAGTTGGTGTCTGCAGTCATGCTTCTCAGTAAAGTAAGCTCTCATTCGATAAGTATTAGCTCATATTATCATTTCTGCACAAAAGTCGAAGACAGGCATGCCTGGTGCAGAGTGGCAAGCTTCGCTTCGGCAAAGAGAATAGTCTGGACCTGTTCTCTGGTGCAAGTTGTGACAAGATTGTGTTGCTCTGCACACTTAATGGGATACTGGTGCATGATAAGGCACATGTGGTTAAGGCCTTATGGGAGCACGCGTGCAAGTTAGGAGCAAATGGATCAACACAGTCTGGTGGGAGTAAGTGACCAAGGAATCTGGCCAATGCTCGACGTTCAGAGAGAAGACAAGACGGGCATATAATCAGACCGCCACTATTACCACTGACTTCGGAATTCTGCCCAGGCTGTTAAAAAAAATGTCCACAAATAAAACTGGCTGTCACCCGAAAAAAAAAAATGATGAAGAAATTGAAAATGTCACAAACTTTGAATATCTAAGCTCTATAATAAACAGCAATGGAGTCTGTTAGATAGAAATTAAAAGGAGGATGGCCATACCAATGCAAAGATTGAAAAGCCTTAAAAGTCTGTGGTGAAGCACGGCAAGAAGTTCAAAATTAGAATTTTGAGAGCATGCATCTTCCCTGTGGCTACATACGGATGTGAGTCGTGGACTATCTCTCTGTCCTTAAGAAAGAGAATATGGGCTTTTGATCTCAAATGCTATAGAAAGATTCTCAGAATATCTTAGACAAAGAAGAGGTGTTATACTGACATCTAGAAAGATCTTAACATCAAGGAAGATTGGCTAATAA
>CAJHNH020006868.1:0-115000 GCA_905116865.2 Candidula unifasciata | reverse complement strand
TGGACCAGTAAATTCCCCAGTGCTTCTCACTCTCTCCGACACTAACTATAGCGTGTTTCAGTGTCAGACAGCTTGCGACTTGCATAGAGGCAAGGATGTAAAGTCCCGTCATACATTTGGGAAATTACTGCTCCCAGTGCGACATTTGAAGCATCTGAGGAAACATAAAAATCAAGTGATAGATTAGGCAATCTCAGAAATGGTTTATTGTTAAATGTTCTTTGTATCTGGCTGAGTGCTTGTGCGCAGGATTCATCCCAAAACACCTCTCGAGGCATCGTCTTTCTTGTCAACTCAGACAACACAGATGTTATAGAGGAATAATGGGGAATAAATTTAGCGTAGAAGTTCTTAGACCCAAAAATGATAGCTCATGAAATGCTATCTGGACTTAAATAGGTGCCTATCTCTGTCTATGTGTTTCTGCTGTGCTCGTGTAACAGCATTGGCCACTGTGTCATTGTCATCGTTCCACTTCTTAATATCTTCTGTTGTGCAAGCTCGCACCCCTGGAACTGTACCAAGAATGATATCTGGTGAACACCGGTTTACAACACATACCTCTGCAACTCCGGTAAAATGGGGACATCTAATTTTCACAATTGCAAGTGGATATTTTTCAAGATTTCCACCGAATGTGCGGCATTTGGCATACCTTCCTGTATATGCAGATGAAGGAACTAAGTATTTTGCCACGCCGATAACATTCGCACCCGTGTCCCTCAAAACTGTAGATCTAACCTTGCCAATGTACCCAAAATGGAGAGGTAATCCACATTCTGTAGGCATGGCGGACAAAGCAGGATACACGATGTCAGGTCGAACTCTGACTTGTACTGTATCGCTGTGGCTGGCATGTGTTATGTCCTCTACCTGAACTGCATTGCCCTGTCTTGGTGTAACTCTAGGACAGAATCTTTTCAGGTGATTCCCCCCACACACAAAGCATTTGAGGTTGCTATCGTAGTGCCTCCTCCTGTCTTGTGTCGGAGATTCATAATCATTCCGTCTATAACTTTTGTTTTGACACTGGTCTGATCTGTGACGCCAGGAAGAACAGTACTGACAACCTCTAGGCCGGCTAAAGTACCTATGTGACTGTTCTGTCTTCTGAAAGGCTCTATCTGGTCGTCTGGAACGATCATAGCTGTGGCTTCTAAAGTGACCTGCTCTGCCAAAAGTGTGAGGTTTCTGAGCAACATTATTTTGCGAATAATGTGAGCGGTTCACGCGCATGCTAGATGCGGCAGGAATAGGTTCTGTATAACTTTCCTTTTGCAATGACTTGCCAGGATGAGCACTCATATATTGCTCACCCAGTTTTACCATTTCCTCAATAGAAGGCGGTTTTCTTTCTTGGAAGAAAGCAAACAATCCTGTGCTACAACAGGACAGAATCTTATCCCTAATCATCAGGTCTGCTAGACGATCATAAGAATTACCGACCTGCGCCAGAGTTGTCCACCTAGAAAACAAGGTCTTAACATTGGCAACAAAATCACCAAAACTTTTTTCAGAGGAAGGCATTATGTTTTTGAATTTCTGACGATAGTTTTCCTCTGTCAAATTTTGGGAAGCCAATAATTTCTGACGCACTGTCTGGAATGATGCACGGTCTTCCAATGGTAAGTTAGTGAACGTGTTTAAGACTGTACCGGTTAGTAGATCTCTAAGACGAGCTACCCACTGTGTCTCAGGAATCTGGGCTGACGACATGGGCTGACGACATCGTTTCTTGGAATCTGTCCAAAAAAGAGTGTAAACAATCATTTGTTGTTAAAAAGGGCAACTTCGGCCTGTATGACCCATTATTCCTGTCTCGGTTGGAGAGCTGATCCATCTCCACACTTTTCTTACTCTCGGCCTCCTTAATAGCCATCATTTTATCTCTCTCTACTCTAGCAATTTCTATCTCAGTGTCGAATCTAAGTTGTTGCTGCTTGTGAGACAATTCTAATTCTCGATCTTTAAATTGCTGCTGCTTATCATTTTCCTGCATCTGCTGCAACATCTGCTCTCTTTTAAATGCTATTTCCTGTTCCTTAAGTACCCGTTCTGCCTCTAACTTTTCCTTTTCTAACCTTATTTGTAGTTCAGCCTTTTCTCTTTCTACACAAATTAGCATTTCTGACTCTTCTTTTAGTTTTAGTCTTTCTGCCTCTGCTTTTTCTTTTTCTGCCTCTGCTTTTTCTTTTTCTGCATTAAGAAGTTGTATCTTCAACTCAGAGTCAATTTTCTTCTGCTGTCTTTCTAACGCTCTTTCTTCTCTCTCTGTAATTTCTTTTAATCTGGCTTCGGCAAATTTTACCAACTCTGGCCCCTCTAAACTCATAGATCGGCCTAGCTCAACAAAATCCGCAAAGGAAGCCATTATAACTCGATATATTATGCAATACAGAAAATATAAAATAATAATAAATGGGGGAAAAAAAATGAGACAAACAATGGTTGACAAACAAGACGCTACACTTCGTTCACTGCAACGAATGTACAAAACGACAACGTTGAGAGAATCGAATAGTAAAAATAAAGTTGACACCACAAGCCTGTTATAAAAAAAGAAATCATGAAAAGTAAACAGAAGAGCACACCAATGACGTGACGACGGAAACACACTTAACGCATACAATTTTAGCGACTAATTGTCAGAAAGGCCACGAATATTTGCATATCCTCTATATCAGAGCCGCCAATTTGACAAGAAAAGCTGAAGAAAAGAACTAATATGTCATCCCAAACTCAATGAGCTGATATATTAAAGTTACAAATAACAGAAAACATGGATGATAATCATTCACTCTAACACCTCGGATATGTTATGAGACGAAACGAGCACACAAAACAACTCCCATCCGTCAACAAAAAAACATTACCCGATTTAAATCCACAGATGCGATCCTTAGGCGTCGTACTGCTATCCTTAGGCGTCGTACTGCGATCCTCAGGCGTCGTACTGCGATCCTCAGGCGTCGTACTGCGATCCTCAGGCGTCGTACTGCGATCATTAGGCGACGTACTGCGATCCTTAGGCGACGTACTGTGAACAGGGACCTAGTAGTAATGATGCGAAACTCAAGCATCCACTGCTGAACTCCGTTGAAGAATGTCAATTACGGTAGAACAAACGCGTAATTCTATAGAGTCAAAAAAACACTGCTAATGTCACCAGCACTTTATACAGCTGTAAATGGCAATCAATTAAGGCCTACTGTTAGTTCACGTATGTCCGATAAGTTCGTAAAGCTGCTAGAAACACCCGTTAGCACTGCATACACTTAAAAAAAATAGTTTATAACTCCTTTCAGGATCCGTTAATTTATAACTTTATGTAGAACAGTTTTATGTATTCGTTCAAACGATCATCAGTCTGTAGCACGAACACAGGATTAATCAACACTGTTTATAAATCCATCAAAGGACCGGCTTGGCCATCCACTGTTGTACACTTAATTTGTACATTCTTTTGTATACTTTATATTCAACCAAGTATTTAGGCCTAGGGTGCCTATTCTAGTATTCCGCTGGATATCTCCTTGATGGATGTGCTACAGTGAAGTCCTGCATTCTATAACTGGCACACTTGGCACCGACACAGCATCATGTAATACAGTCGCTACCTTTACAAGCCAACAATAACGCTTGTGACAGGCCACATAAACTTTAATGGCATTAAAGTTACACGTCACAAGATGATGATGATTATTCAATAAAACATGTACGATAATAAATCTCCATTATCTATTCTGATGATATAAAAGATTACAGCAGCTTTTCTCAATGGACTCTTGCCATTAAAATAAGTAAATAGACATTGAACTGTCTCCCGCAAACAACGGTAAATCAAAACCTCACAAAGAGAAAACGTTTCTATAATATCCTCATACAGAGAGCCAACACAGTTTCCGCTAACCCCGCGGAAACACGTCCGACTTGGACAATGGAAATATCTCAACTGCCGAATCCTTTGTGTTCTGCAGGAGCCTTTGTGTTAATCGCCCAGCATTCAATTAGCTGGTATCCCAGGTAACAGACCCGACCGGTGTCCGCTGTGTGAACCCTTCACCTGCGCTATGACCACTAGAAGAAACTAGAAGAAACGTTAACTCTTGGACTATAAGATTACAACACATACATACATACATACATACATACATACATACACAGACACAATCAGACACACACAGACACAATCAGACACACACAGACACAGAGACAGACACAGAGACAGACACAGAGACAGACACAGAGACAGACACAGAGACAGACACAGAGACAGACACAGAGACAGACACAGAGACAGACAGACAGACAGACAGACAGACAGACAGACAGACAGACAGACATAGACACACACAGACACACACAGACACACACAGACACATACATACATATTTAGTACCTGAACAGTCGATGGTCACGTACCGAAGCGAGGATAACACTTGGTCAGGTATCTCCGTCCTTGACGACGCTGTGCTACCGGTGAACACGAAATGTGAAGATCGCCACGTCCCGGGGTGCCTGAAGGCCGACATCCAAAACTTGCACGTTAAGGCCATGTTGTGTTTGTCGCCGATTGGTAGCAAACGGTAAATATTGACAGCCATCTCCAAAGGAAGTCTGTCCCATGACTGTGTGTTGTAGGTGCATGAAACGAAACAGGTTCTTAGTTAATGTCTTTTGTCCTTTCTGGTTGTTCTCCTGACAGATTTGCTGTCTGTAGAATTAACATCACAAGGATGAGAATCACACAGCTACAAATCCCTTAAACCCCGTTCATCCATATAACCATTTAGAGTAAAAATAAATAAATTATGGACTCTTTTCACGCTTCAGGCGCATTGAACATATAAGGCTAGACCTAAATTTAATAGATCAATCAGCACTTGTTCGGTGATATGATAACATCACGCCGGCAGCTTTTATTTCCCAGGACTTTACCTGGTACCCTGTCAAGGCTAGATCAACCTGGGAGCAAAGTCATTTTTTTTTTATGTCCGGTTACGTCGGACCTGAACCTACGACCTTAAGGTTCGCAAGCGAAGCGCCTAGCCGCTACACCACGCGGCCGCTGTATAGCCATATAGAACAGTTATAATGGAAAGCACAAACCAATCCAGAAGTAACCTAATGTCCTGTACTGGTGGGTGGGTGGGTCTGACTGTTATAAGTGGAAGCAGAAAAAAATCGATTTCATTGTATCGCATTTTTTTTTTCTATTTGTCTATGTCTCCCAGCCACCTGCCACGAGTGGCACACAAAGCACGAACTTCATAGCTTCAGCGACTTTCTCGAATGATTCTTATGTCCTTAGAAGCTGCACTCGTGAACTAAATGACACGTACTTGAAACAGAACCATGACAAAACCAAGCGAGGTAAGCCACAAAGACTACCAAACCAAACACATACGTAAACACTATAATAGGTAAGTGACAGTTGATGCTGCAAGATACAAGACACAGCCGGTCGGAAGGTTGACGGTTCGAGTCTGCATCGATGCAGATGTTAATTACTGGCCTGACCGTGGTTCCTATCTTAGATTAAATGTGCACACCTGGCAATGCTACGAGAAGACCTGTTGATTGGTTTTATGTTTGTATCACATATTAAGTGCCAGGTGGTCACATACTCACACAAAACAATACAGGTCTAAGTATGTCGGGATATCTAAAGTGGGCACTAGTGGAACCAATCAATAGAATTTTTCCAGATGAACAAGGATTGAATTACAGAACTATTCTGACAATGTCATGAAAATGGGGGGGGGGGGGGGGGGAGGGAAGGGGGAGATGGTGGGGGGTGGAATGGTGGGGGGGGGGGGGGGGGGGTTAATCCTAAGAATACCGCAAACACAGAAGAAAGCATGTAATGAATTTTTATTGCGAAAATCGTGGATAGTAAAGAAATAATGAATGCTGTTGGTACTGAATGAAGCAGGCAGTGTTATAATGACAATGTCAGATGATGAGATGAGCTGAGTTCGGTTAAGCATTGACATCATCGTACGTCGGACATTCCCATAAACGCTCTGTCCCCACCTGCAGAGCCAAAAGAGACCTCCATGTTGATAGAACCAGTGGCATTTTGATTACATTTGTGTTTTCCCGTTTCTCTCAGTGGAGATGGAGAGAATCGGACAAACATCCTGGCCACTTGCTGAGTCTACGAATGATTGCTTAGTTCAGGCTTTTATCTTCGTCTTCGGGTATTACATAGATCATGCATTAGGTAATACGGAAACGAAAAGGAAAACGTAGGGTTGTAACAGAAAACCTTCTATGTTTGTTTTAGTATCCAGAAGCCATGAGTTGTTAACCCTTAGGCTCGGTATTATGGATATCGCAACCTTTCGGCCTTGATTGCATTGTAAATACCGTAAATCTGGAGAGAAAAAAAATGTGGCTTTTCTGCCTACCCCGGGGAGTGAACCCTGACTACAAGGAGTTCGTCACCCGGTCACCGCGCAATCCGGTTTAGCCAACTACGCTAGAGAGCCGGGCTTTAAAAAAAAAAAAAACATTCTTTAACTTCATTCTTTTTGCTATTTACATAAAATGTAAACTTTACATTTAGTGACAACAAAGATCTGTTTTGAGAATAGATATTTTATAAGAAAACTCAACCTCCACTGGGCAGATTTCAGATCCAATACGCAAAAAAAGACAACAGACAGAGCAAGATAATGTATCGAATTTTATGAGAAAGAACCGCTGGAACTACATCGGTCATGCACCCAGAATAGATAAGACCAGACCTCCCCCATCAAGCCCTAATATGGATACCGGATAAGAAATGAGGGAAGTCCCCGTGGCGGAACGGCTAGACATTCGCCGCGAATCGGAAGGTCGTGGGCTCGCTACCTGGAAGAGCTGGACTTTTTTTTTTTTTTTTTCAAAAATGATCTTGGCTCCCAAGTCGACCCAGCCTTGAATGGGTACCGGGTGCAGTCCCGGGAAGTAGAGGTGGCTGGCGTGATGCTGACCACATCACCCATCTTGTGCCGATTGGTCTATAAAAATATAGGTCTAGCCCTATATGCCCTATACGCCTAAAGGCGTGGAAAAGAGTCCTTTACTTTACTTTACTTTTATAGGAAAAGAAACGGGTGAAGACCAAGAGAGACCCTGCGTAGAACCATCACTAGGAAAGGCTCCACAATGGGCCAAATAACATCTAATACCTAAACCTAGTGGTAGCTATCCGCCAGACATTGAGAGCTATGACCTCTGCCCTATGCGCCGCCCTAGGCTCAAGAGGAAAAACTAACTGACTAACAACAAGGAGGTTTACCTGATTATAGGACGACTCTACGGTTGATGTCTCAGTCAAATTAGTGCAGATGGCGCTTCTGAGCCGCTTTACTTCAGTACTCATGTTGCCACAATCCAAAACTTATACTCTGGAAGTCTCGTGTCCCTGGACACGCTGTGGAGCAGAAACTACACAAGTGTAATATCTTACGCTGTTTGAACTAACTATTCCAAAATTTCTGTCATAAAATGGCCTTGTTTAACTACCTAGCTTACAGACTGATCTCACAGCGCATACAGCTGGAGCAAACTCAATAGCCTGTCGTATCTGTTTGGTGACGATTCGTTGCAAAACAGCTCCAGTGCCCCACTGCCTATATAGGAAGCAAAATAGAAATGCATTTAGAGATTACTAATGGTTTACACAATTTGTTTACAAATGTATTTAGCTTAACTACGAATAGACATTTCCAAACAAACAAATTGATTAAGGAAACAGGGATTTCCAACAATGACCCAACAATTAACATTTATGTGAGAGGGCTAAAGTGCTGGATAGAAATTCATCCATGATAGTGAAAAAAAAAAAAAAAGCACGAGATAGAAAAATGCTGGAAGAGTCAATTGCACAACATCATTATGAAGTTAAATATGATGATAATGACGACAATGATGATGATGATGATGATGATGATGATGATGATGATGATGATGATAATGAATGCTAATCTAGCCTCAATGATTCTCATTAAAAAGAGGACTTGCCTGCCGAAACAGCGGTCTCGGTTCAATGCTAGAAGTAAAAGTCATTCCTAACAATGCGACTCGGGTGGTTGACTCATTTTATCGGAAAAGGGCAACAGATAAATTCAAAATTTGTCTGGCAGTTTTCTGGGAAAGAATGACCACTAGGATAATGTCCATTTAATATTATCCGATTTTAGCGTGGCTGTAGTGTGTAAAGGCCAACGACTGTATATGTCTTTAAACGGGAACCCACAGTTGCATAGAAATAAGGAAGGGGGGGGGGGCAAAGCAGAGAGCTAGAGAGAGAAGTTAAAAATATTTGGAGGACATGGGAAGAGTTGCATGCGACAAGGAAGGATAGAACGACTTGACGTGTGTTGGGTGAGGATCTTTGCTCCACTGGGGGTTAGAAAGGCAGAAGAAGAAGAAGGAATGTACCTACTATTGTAAATAGCATTTTTTCAATTGTGTTATTATTTCAATTCCAAAATGTAACAAAACTTCAATTTCTTGTAATGTCATATTATCTGGCCCAGGTAGCTTACTAGCTTTCCTTTCTTCGTGTGATGCAATGCACCCTCGGCTTCTGCAGCCAGTATTGGTGGACCTTCTATGTTGTCATTTATCTAGTCTTTTATCATAATACAGATGCCCAATGTACCCAGTTTATCTTTTAATTGTGTACCTTTGCCCCATCATTATTTAACTTTATTTCGATTTTAAACACGAAGTGATTTTACATCTCTTCTTCCATGGTAATATGCTTATCTGTTGGTGCATGTAATATGTCTTTCCAATGATTTTTTTTTCTAATCTGCGCACAGCTGATTTAGTCAGGTTTCTTTAGCCTATGTGCATTTGTTCACTATTTCCTGATGTATACTAAAATATGTTTCTTTTTCTTTCGTTTATTATTTTTTTTTTTTTTTTTTTTTTTTTTTTGTGCATCCACCATCTGCAGAAATTCTGTTGTCATCCATGTCTTTTTTTTTTTTTTTTTTCACGACTGTGAGTTGAAGGAATAAGCTCTTTTATTGTCTGCTGAATTGACGCTGGCAGCATATCCCATTGTTCATCAATAGTTTGGATTATTTCCATGGCATTACATTTCTTTCGCACAGTGACCATTTATTGTTTCCTAATTTCTATATCCGTTTGAAGTATTCCTAAATTAAGCTCCATGTTCTGTGGGCTTTTCTTTACAGTCTTCAGTTTTATTTTAACTCTTCTATAATTGGAACATGATAACAATAGCAATCTGCTCCTGTTCTAGTCTTTGCTCCAACTAGACTGCGCCTGAATCTTTTCGAAATCGATATATAATCAATCGTATTGCGGACATTATCGCCAGAACTTTTCCAAGTACAGAAGGGTGTTGTTTAGACTCAGCCCAAGCTGTTAAATCTTTCACCTCTCTCATTCTTTTTTTTTTTTTTTTTGCTACAGCCTTAGCGGCGTCCGTGGCTAAGGCGTTGCGAGTCCGACTCGTAAGCCAGCATACCGCGATCGAAACCCACTACAGGCTGCGTGGATTTGTGTCGTGGTATGGGACGTCGCAGGTCGACCCAGCCTAAAATGGGTACCATGATGGGCTGTCCTGGGAAAGTAAAGACAGCCGGCGTAATGCTGACCACATTACCCACCGAGTGCTGATGGTCTGTAAAAATATGGGACGCTCTGCCCATATGCCCGATGCGCCGAAAGGCGTGAAAAGGGATCTTTACTTTTTTTTTTTTTTTACAACAGTTATTCCACACACTTTTTCACCTCCAACTTTTGCATTGAAATCGCTTATATATATATATTATATATATATATATATATTTATGTGTGTGTGTGTGTGTGTGTGTGTGTGTTTCGGCGTCTGTACCTAGGGCATCGCGCACGCTCTATGTAATGCCGGGGTGCCGGGTTCGATCCCAGCTGCAGGCCTTGCGCCTTGCGTTGCTTTCGACAGTGGAATCAAGAAGCCGACCGTACAGGAAGCAATGGCAAACTACTGGACCTTAAATTTGCCTAGAAAAACCACAACAGCAAATGCTGATGTTGGTTCTGCAACGTCATGCAAATGATAGACAAATAACGTAGATAAACACATACATACACACACCCACACACAATGTTAGCTTACAGTTTTTTGGGGTTTGTATCGAAAGAAATGTTCCTTCCAAAATATTATTTTCGATGTTAAATTTTTAACAAATGTTCTGTTCAGTGTCGACTGATTGCTTGCGTAGCTACACTAAAACTGATGACAAAGAGAGTTTTCACAAAATTAGAATCGAAATGAGAGCAACGAAAAAACAATTATTGCATGGGATATTTTAAAATATAAACATCAACCAGTGGCGTTTGCAACGATTCAGTAACTATCCAACGTGCGAACGGCGGCACAGGCGGACAATTCAACTGGTGGCAGAGCACTCATGGTTTATAACTATGTGCAATGACGCTGGTTCACATCTCCCGACTTTACTTTTACTTTACTTTACGATTCAATAAGGTATGATTAGAGTTTACTTAAACAAGGACAAAAAATCATGGAAAGTTACATATCAAGGGTATGTTAGACAACAGAACGGCTGAAATGAATAAATATCCTGAGTGTCTATTCATCTTTCATTCCTTCGGATTTAGACCTTAGCATGTTGCCCTCGACTAGGATGTTAAGGAAAGGGACGAAGACGTATCGACATATCCCAACTGCAGTGCTGTGAATTCTTCTTTCATACTCTCATTCGTCCATTCATTCTCTCTTTCCCTAAATAATTTATTCGCAAACAACGTTTATTTACTCAAATCTTGCACTTTAGTGAAGATCAGTTAAGAGAGGACGTATGAGAATATCAGTACACTGTGTATACTATTTTGATTTTTTTTTAGGTTTGAACAACGGGTCAACATCATGGCACACCGGTAGTAACACATAAGAACTCTTTCTACTTCTAACTCAAGTCTGAACACGTTAGCAAATCCCATCCCTCACCTGGGCCTGAACCCGGGACATCTAGCACACGAGTCGGACACTATATCTCGAGACCATGCAGTCCTTTCCAGTGTGTTTAAAACAAGTGTGTTAACGAAATGATTACTATCTACAACTTACGCCATTTGCTGTGGCTGTCAGAGCACCTAACGGTAGACACAGTCTGTTATGATGTTGATTGCTAAGAATCAATCAAACATCTCATGTATGTTTATGTCTCCAGATAGTACTGTCCATAAATAATCTGTCACATGTGTGCACAATAAACATATGAAATATCAGTCATGTGTTTGAGGAGTGGCTGGCTAAGTGGTTGCAGCGTCGGGCTCTCACGAAGGAGACCCGGGTTTGACCCCCAGTGAGGTGATGGAGTTTTTCTGTCCGGCCTAAAATAAATATCCCAGCCTGCACAGTTCGTGGCGACGGCACTATCCACGAGGCCCCTAATTCTTATGCTCTTGATCCACCTCAATAGCCGCTTAAAGTAGTAAAAACAGACAGTAGTGACAGTGGCAGCCGTGTGCACGTGTTCAGTGGCAGCCGTGTGCACGTGTTCAGTGGCAGCCATGTGCACGTGTTCAGTGGCAGCCATGTGCACGTGTTCAGTGGCAGCCGTGTGCACGTGTTCAGTGGCAGCCATGTGCACGTGTTCAGTGGCAGCCGTGTGCACGTGTTCAGTGGCAGCCATGTGCACGTGTTCAGTGGCAGCCATGTGCACGTGTTCAGTGGCAGCCATGTGCACGTGTTAAGTGGCAACCCAGAAAGAAGAACACCAAGGCTCCCAAGGTTTATGACTCATTAATAGGGTACCCATATAATTTTGATTTGAAAACGGGACATCCCACAACTATTTCCAGCTGAAAACGGGATATTCCAAGCAAGTCAGCTAAACCTATCACCTTTTATTTTTCTTGGTCATCAGGGTGAACGGGTTAATTACTTGCTTGACAATGGTATTAAAATCCAAACCATTGTTGTCACACACCCAAAAAAAAAAAAACGAAACAATATGGTCTTTAACTGCAAAAAAAAAAAAAAATCTTTTAAAACTGGCGTGTATGTTGTGTAACCAACTCCTAGATTTTTATTAAAATTGACAGTTTGCGTTTTTGGGGAGTAGCGGCTAGTGCACATGTAGAAGAAGAAAAAACACGGGAAAGCACTGGACTGTCCGGGTGAAAACGGTATGTATGGTCACCATACTAATTGAAAAAAAAAAAAAAAAACTTTGAGCAAGAGTCCCAAATTAGCTAAGCCATGCAGATGCCTTTATCTTCAAAGTCTACCATGGACCCCATCGTTTTCATTTTATCCTGTGCAATTCCTTTGATATCATGGGTGTAATCCAGTCCAACTCCCTCGGTCTCTTTTACAACGTTCTGTTTATGGTTTCTTATGGTCGTCATCGAAATCTCATTCCCTTTTTCTCCCCTTATTTTAGAGGATTCCCTGCTCGTTTCTTCTCAGGATGTGTCCAATATGTGGACATAGAAATCCTCATTTCATTGCTTTTAAAATTGATTGCTCAAACATTTCTTCTTTTTCTTTACTCTTCGTGAGTTATTATAATTTTGCGATACAACGGAAATGTAAAATTTGAATGTATGGTTCATTTATAAAATCTTCGCCCAGCCTATGTCATCATGTTGTCCAGCCAATGTTTTGATGTTGTCCAGCCCATGTCTTGATGTCGAGCAGCCCATTTCTTGATGTTGTCCAGTCCATGTCTAGTTTTAATGTTGTCTAGCCCGTGTCTTGATGTTGTCCAGTCCATGTCTAGTTTTAATGTTGTCTAGCCCGTGTCTTGATGTTGTCCAGCTGATTTCTTGATGTCGTGCAGCGCATGTCTTGATGCCCTGCAGCGCATGTCTTGATGCCCTGCAGCGCATGTCTTGATGTCGTGCAGTCCATGTCTTGATGTCGTGCAGTCCATGTCTTGATGTCGTGCAGTCCATGTCTTGATGTCGTCCAGACCATGTCTTGATGCCCTCCAGTCCATGTCTTGAGGCCGTGCAGTCCATGTCTTGATGTCGTGAAGTCCATGCCTTGATGTCGTGGAGTCAATGTCCTGATGTCGTGCAGTCAATGTCTTTATGTCATGCAGTCCATGTCTTGATGTCGTGCAGTCCACGTCTTGATGTCGTGCAGTCAATGTCGTTATGTCGTACAGTCCATGTCTTGATGTCGTGCAGTCCATGTCTTGATGTCGTGCAGTCAATTTCTTGATGTTTTCCAGTCTATGTCTTGATGTTGTCCAGTCAATGTATTGATGTCGTTATGCCCATATCTTGATGACGTGCAGCCTTGATGATGTCGCCTAGTCAATGTCTTGATGTCGTCCAGCCGCTGTATTAGTGTGTCGTTATGTCCATATCTTGATGTTATTAGGTCAAGTACTTTTTCTGTCTTTGTCTTGTTCGCTTCCCTAAACATTCCTTCCTACCTTGTATTCTCTTTATAATGTTAAAGTCTTTATTTATCGCCAATAGACACCATTCAATCAGTTAGGTTAAGGGATACAGTGGAGAGGATCGTCTTCAATGCTCCAGGCTTTATCCCATATGGCCCACCATCGCGGAAAGGCTACCCGTCTGCCAAGAGCATCACACACACAAAAACCAGAACACCGTACCTTTAGTGAAGATCCCCTGGGGTCCCTGAAAAAAAAAATACACACGTAAACTAAACGACGCAACCGTATAACGAATCCACGTTCTTCAAAGTGACAAAGTAAACGGCCTAAACACTTTACCAACGAGTCAACCTATTTAGTAATGCTCTCTTGTAACATGCATTGGCAGTCATGATTCTCTACACCTTGTGATCCCTAACAACTAAAACCAATTTTGCCCTAACGCTCTTCCAGGGGATCAAGGGGAAAATCCGAGAGCGCCGATTAATCCCTGTGGCGTGGTGTAAGAAATATGTAATAGGGAATGACCACCGGTCTGGCTGACACTCTACACTCAGAGAAAGAGTAATCCGCATATTTTGTGACACTGCTGTTGGAGTATCTTATTTGGAAACTTCGCTGGTTGTTGAAGATGAGAATGGAGAGCGTTTGGGAATGATTTGAAGTCTGCGAAATTGGCTCTATGATCAGCTCAATACGTCCATGACATGATGAATGGTTGTCACAAATCTAGGAAGTGTATGATAATTTAATTATAAATGCACTCTTCACGCCAGTCTGTGCTATCAGTGTCAGACCTGGACATTGAAAAAACAACACAAAGGAAAACTGATCACCTGCGAAATAGGATGTTTGAGAAAGGTTGTGAACAAAACTAGAGGAGCCCATGTCAGAAAGGAAGAAAAAATTACTTGAACACACCCATAATTAAATTCTTTGAGAAACAAAGACTTAAATAATTTGGCTTTTTTTTTTTTTTTAAAGTGATAATGAATCCAATGATACCGGAGTAGAAAGACAAAGATGAACAGGACAACCAAAAATATAGACTAAAGGAGTCATTGATTCCCGGGTAAAAATGTAAAGTAAAGATCCCTTTTCGCACCTTTAGACGCATCGAGCATATGGGAATAGCACCCATATTTTTACCGGCCAATCGGCACTCGTTGAGTAATGTGGTCAGCATTAGGCCGGCCGTCTCTACTTCCCCAGGACAGCTATCCTGGTATCCATTTGAGGTTGGGTCGACCTGCGACGTCCCATACCAGAAATCCACGCAGCCCGCCTAGGTACTCCACAATATCACAGCACACCGGGTAACCGAGCGTGCATTAGTTCGGATACCAACCATCTGTTAACCTATAACGCACAGCGGCACAAAGCAGCAGTAAATGGACAAAAGAAAAGAAGGTAGTAATTTATATTGTGGGGGAAACAAGAATAGACACACTGCCTCCCTAACAAACCGACAAATTGGGATCACGTTCGAAGTCGAGTACATCTGCCTGAGAGGCAAGGAAGCAACAGTCTGGATAAGTCAGATCTGTAAAACAGATGTACACGCAACACTCAGGTTCCGAAACAAGTCTAAAGTCCAGAGATAGTGTCAACTAGGACTTTCCGCTAGAGTTTACAGCCGGTGAACGAGAAGAAGAAGAAAAAGAGGAAGAATAAGAATTAAAAAAAAGGTATTCTTTTTGTTTCCAAGTCAATTTCCAAGTTCAGCATTTTACTAAAACAAGACAACATCCAAGCACGTGGCCACACGTCATCAAGTTATGTGTGGAGACGACTGCGGTTTAAATTAAGGTTCGTCTTTTCCCATCAAAGATTTCGCTGCTGAAAATAATTCAATTAACAGGGTAAGTATAATTAATTCCTTCGATAGGAAAAACCCTTTTTTTTACAAACGTTTGTTTCATTGTTCCTCGGGTGTTCCTCATTAAATGCTTGAGTGCGGCTCAACTAGTTTAACATTTAGATTAGCAAGTATTCTGCAATACTTCGTCGTAGTAGCTTCATTCATCATCACCAATTCTATTTCTGCCCAGTGACACATAAGGCTTTTGAGAGGACTTTCCATGCTTTCCTGTGCTGTGCAATCCTCAGTGCAGTTTTCCATTTCGGAGATGCCGCACTCAGGTCACTTTCCATCGTTCGTCTCATGGTGTTTTTTGGGCGCCTTCCCACCCCCCCCCCCCCCCTCTGGTATCCATGTGAGAGCTGTATTAAAAGGTATATCGGGATTTATTCTCATAACGTGGTCAAGGTATTTACAGCTTTAT
Source organism: Candidula unifasciata (assembly GCA_905116865.2). Classification (NCBI taxonomy): domain Eukaryota; kingdom Metazoa; phylum Mollusca; class Gastropoda; order Stylommatophora; family Geomitridae; genus Candidula; species Candidula unifasciata. The sequence continues at coordinate 99,321 of CAJHNH020006868.1, read as the reverse complement.
TCATGGCATGTTAGATATTAATTATTTATTTTAAGGCTCTATCTATAGGAGCATGTGAACAGAGCGAAGGCATGCATAGATCGTTAGGGTCTCGGAGATCACCAGGATCATCAGAGAACGGCGAAGCGGGGATTGTCTAACGGGGTATGACGAACATTCAACACTCACGGGGAAAAGGGGGGAAAAAAAGGGGGGGGGGGCTCTCGCAACAGGCATCCTCATCTCAGAAGAGATAGATAGAAAGCTTTCGAAAGGTGAAAGGTAACTTACCTCACCAGGATCTGCACACATGGGCATGCCGGATTAAAAAATAATAAGTATATGGGCCAGACGTCAAGTATTACAGCCTTGCGGAATTGTGCGTGGAAAAAAAAAAACAGATCCACCAACGCTATACGGACTAGACAGGCTACAATGATGAATTTCTTGAGTGAACATGATTATAAGACCTTAGAATAAAGCTTGGCGAAGTACGTCGTTGCTGTGTTTGAGGTCAAGATAGGACACAATGGAACTAACCTCTCAGTGGAACACTCAGTAAAGAAATCTTGGAGTTGCTGATGCATCAGATGACTAAGCATTCACAAGAAAACTTGGTGTGCAGTAAAGTCGATGATATCATACCATAACGCAAGGGAAAGACGTGATGGATAAACAGTCAAACTACTGCAGGTAGCTTCTCAATTATAGTTCTTCAGTGGCTGCTGAAGATGGGAACATGTCGCTTATGAGACTGTCCCGAGTACTCTCACTCAACACGACTCAAATCAACTCATTGAACAGATGTGCCAGTTCGAGGTGTAAATAACAAAACGATCGTAGAACTAGTCAGTATAATCTTCTTCTGCTTCTTCTTCGGGTTCACCTGCGAAAAGTTCTGACTGTTCGTTCACTTCTGGACTTTAGTCGTGTTCCACAACTTAGGTTTTACGTGCACCCATCCATTTTACAGGTCTGGTTTTTCTTATAAGCAGACTGTTGGTTCCTCGCCTGTCAGGCAGATACACTCTGACTTCGAAGGAAACACTCCTAATTAGTCCACTTTTACGACATACTTATCAAATAGATGGTGGGTCTTATTTATTTTTTTTTTTTTTTTCAAAATGGGGCCCTGGAATTCACACATAGTGTCAGCCCAACCAGTAAGCATGTTATGCCTAAAAACGTCGCTCTTTCGTCACAGAACACATGAAAGGCTCGCTTAATGTAGCAAATTCTTCAGCCCTGTGTGCTTTTATAGCGAATGCGTCTTCAGTGCCCTGTCTCCACATTTGCTGTGGTCGGCTTCTGCCTCGTTTTTTGGAAACTGCATTCGCCATCACATTTATCTCCAAACCACGGTGTCTAACATGACCAAAATACCTCATCTTTCGGGACAGGGTACCGTTTATGAGTCAACTCTGTTTGATGCCCAGATCAGGTAGATGTCAGTATTTTCCTTCTTCTTCACCCGTCGTATTCTAAAAGATTTATTACTCTCATTTCTGAATAAGAGAGGGTGATTCACATCCAGACATAGCCACGGGAAGGATGCACCATCTCAAAATCGTAATGTTTGCTTGCTCGCAGTCAGAAACAGCCAGCTTCTTATTTTAAAAACAAAATCACAAATGCCAATCGTAAAATGTGATATGTCATTTCTAGCCTTTAATATGTAACTAGTGGTGTGTCATTTTTATTCTTCTTATAGACCTGTTTAAGTAGTGATATGCCTGGCTCTCTAGCGTAGTTGGCTAAACCGGATTGCGCGGAGACCGGGTGACGAACTCCTTGTGGTCCGGGTTCATTGCCGGGGGTAGGCAGAAAAGCCAAATTTTTCCATGATTTACGGTATTTACAATGGAATCAAGGCCGAAAGGTTGTGATGTCCATAGTACCGAGCCTAAGGGTTAACAACTCATGGCTTCTGGATACTAAAACAAAAACAACAAGTAGTGATATGTCATTTCCAGCCTTCTTATAGACCTGTTAAAGTAGTGATATGTCGTTTTCAGCCTTCTTATAGGCCTGTTTAAGTAGTGATATGTCCTTTCCAACCTTCTTATAGATCAGTTTCAGTAGTGATATGTCATTTCCAGCCTTCTTATAGACCTTTTTAAGTAGTGATATGAAATTTCCAGCCTTCTTAAAGACCTGTTCAAGTTGTGATATGTCATTTCCAGCCTTCTTATAGACCTGTTCAAGTAGTGATATGTCATCTCCAGCCTTCTTATAGACCTGTTCAAGTAGTGATATGACATTTCCAGCCTTCTTATTGACCTGTTCAAGTAGTGATATGTCATTTCCAGCCTTCTTATAGACCTGTTCAAGTAGTGATATGTGATTTCCAGCCTTTTTAAACTCATTGTTTTACTTGTGATGCATCCTTCCTAGTCTGTTTACCATAGATGTTATAATGTGTATGTGTCCTCTCCAGCTTTCCTGAAGTAAACGTATGCATTGCTTTATCCGGAAAGATATGTGAAAGGAGGGATACGAAGGAGAGATAGGAAGGAAGGATAAGACCTATGAACAATAAAGAATATGTACTGGCTGCAAACAGAAGGTATAAGAATTAATAACTGTTGAAGTACATTTCAGTGCATAAAGAGGGGCGAACAACAAGGATGGGTACTGTCACCTGATTTATTTTCATTATACAGTGAAAATATAATCAGATCTTCACTGTATATGCACGGAATTATGGTTGGTGGGCATAATATAAACAATTTGTGTTATGTTGATGACGCAGTCTTCATAGCAACAAAACAAAAGAACTACAGAAAATGATAGACAATGTGGTGGTAGAAAGTGGATGGGATTCAGTTTTAAAAATGGAAAGACGGAAGTAATGGTGGTATCACATAAAAGTTTTTTTTCCTAAATGTGTAATAAAAGTCAATGGTGTTATTTTGGGACATGTACAGAGATCTTAGTATCTGGGCACATGGATAACATCAAATGGAAGATGCATTACTGAGGTCAGAAACAGAATAAAACAGACAAATACTGCATTTTATGAAATGAAGAACATCCTATGCAATACATCTGTGTCATTGAAGGTTGGATAGAAAAAGAATTCTTGCTTGCTACAAACATCCAGTTTTAACATATGGCTGTGAGTCCTCACAATCGGTAGGCAGACCAAACAATTTCTTGAGGTCGCAGTGATATGGTTTTACAGAAAAATGCTTAAAATACACTTGACAGCCAAAAAGAGCAACCAAGAGTTTTGAAAGAGGCGGGAGCCCGAAGACAACGGTAGAAGGAGCGATATAGGAAGACAACGAGAGAAGATTCTTGACAGTCTTATTGTGTGGCATTGAGGTGGATAGAAAAAATCGTCCAAGCACCTAATGATGATGCCTTTTCTACTTGAAATGGATATTACACTCGTGATATGTCCTTTCTGCCATTCGTTAAGTCTACATTAAACTTAAGTTATGTATTGCCCAACTTTCTGGGTCCCTAATACTCTCAAACTCGATTTAGGCTTGTAATGTGTGGTTTCCAGTTCTTGAAGAACTATACAACTTTAGTTTGTGTTCTCTCATGATTCTTTAGGTCAAACTTGTGATGTGTCATTTGCACCTTGCTCAAACCCATTTTCAACTTGTTGTCTGTCTGTTCCAGCTTGCAGCAGAGAAAACACTGATGCTATTTGACAATCACATCATGTCCTGGTTTAAGAAGATTTACGAGCCGAAAAGAGAACCCTCATCAAGCGACGTCTTTGACATGGTAATGATTCTGAACTGGTTGTATGAAGATTATATAGAGTATGCCAACAGACAATAATATGTGTAAGACTTTGCCGTAGCAGGGACACACAAGAAGTCTTCTTCTTTCTTCTTATTCCTTTTCCTCTGTTTCGCCAGTGGTTTTTAGATGGAAAAACCACAGACCTCTGTGAAGTCTGTGGTGCAACGCCTGTCTTCCAATTCTCCTTGCAGCTTGATTTCCATCGCAATGCCAGCCGACCAAACATGGGATCTCTCGTTCTGCGCCTCTATTGATTGGTTTTGGCCAGTTGTGTTTTCTCTCGGTGATATTGTGGCTCAACAAGTCTTGGCAGAAGGAACACATGTAACTTGGCTTGGACTCTTTCAAGCGGGAATGCTCGGTAATACGCTTGCCTGGCCGGGCAAGTAAAGACAGCAACATGATACTGACCACATTATCCATTAATTTAAGTGTGAGATGGTCTGTAAACGTTCAGGACCCTTTTCCACGCTTCCGTCGTATTGGGCATATTGAGCTAGACCTATATTTTACAACCAATCGGCACTAGGTGGGTGATGTGCTCAATATTACGCCTGTAGACCTTTTTTTGGCCAGACTTTACCTGGTACCCATTTAAGACTGGGTCCACCTAGAGCCGACTGGTATATAAGAAATATAGGTCCAGCATTAAATGCTGGTCGACCCAGCCTTGAGTGGGTACCGGAGGAAGTCTAGGGAAGTAGAGACGGCAGGTGTGATGCTGACCACATCACCCATCTTGTGCCGATTGGTCAACAAAATATAGGTCTAGCCCTATATGACATATTCGCCATATACGCCCAAAGGCGTGGAAAATGGGTCCTTTAATTACTTTACTACTAAAGGCTTGATGTTTTTTACTTACTTTTACTATAAGCTAGATGATGCACTGAAACCTACGGTGGCATAGTAATAAGGCAGAGTTGAATAAAAATCCGTTAAGGAGGGATCTAGAGAGTGAAGTTAAAAACATATAGAGGACATGGGGTATACTGCAAGCAATAACAAAGGATAGAACGACCTAGTGTGAATTGGTAGAGATACTATGCTCCACAGGGGGATAGAAAGCAGAAGAAGACGGAGTACCAGTGGCTTTAGAGAGTCCCTTTACTTATATGAGACTCATGTAATTGCGACAAAAAGCAGATTGCCAATTTCAAGATCATTGATACATTCTTGAGAGGGATCAACAGCTTAGCTTCTGAGACGAATTCATTTAGAGATTTAAACCGAATGGCCTAACAGCTATGACTGTGTGTCTGCGTGGAGGTAACGTTCCAATTTAGTTCTTTTACGTGTACTTAGTTTCTGGGCTTTGAGAAGGCTCGATAGCTGCTATAATATTGTGTCTGCGTGGAGGTCACGTTCCAATTTTGTTCTTTCACATTCATATAGTTTCTGGGCTCTGAGAAGGATTGGTGACTACTAGAATTGTCTGTCTACGTGGAGGTAACTTTACAATTTTGTTCTTTCACATCCATATAGTTCTGGGCTGTGAAAAGGCTTGGTAACTGCTAGAATTGTGTGTCTACGTGGATGTAACGTTCCAATTTTGTTCTTTCACATCCACATAGTTTCTGGGCTTTGAAAAAGCTTGTTAGGCTGTGCGTCAAGTCGTCACTGAAAAGATGCATTGGTGTTGATCCCGGAGAAAACTATTAAAATTCATTTCGATAATTTTATATTCTTGGCGTTATTCAGACAACGAAAGTTCACGGGGCTCAGGTGTAACAATTCTATATTCCGAAGGATTAATCAACACACAGGTAGTTTTAGGGAAAGAGAGCTGGTACATAAGAAACCCATTTTAAACATTATTGGTCATTACCACCATAACTACGCTCATGTCGAGAGTCCAGAGATGCTGATCGAATTCACTAGAGATTTAGAGAAGCCATACATTAGCAACTTTTTTTAGAGACGCTAGAAATCCAACAGAACTTCAAAGAGGCCAGAAATCCGCTAGAGATGTGAATAAGCTAAAAATGCACTACATGCACACAGAAACCACACATCTAATAGACACACAGAGAAGCCAGACATTCACTAGAGATGTAGAGCCACCGCTTCTAAGATTTAGACTTGTTCGTTTAACAAATATGTTTTTTTTTTTTTTTTTTTTAATAGCAGACTGTTAGTTCGAATCCCTTATATTTATCAGGAAATACCCCTAATTAGTCTACATTAACGACATACTTATTAGGGGACAGTAGGTCTATTCTATCCCCCACCACTTCACCCATGCTCAACCCCCCCCCCCCCCCCCACTCCTCCCATCCCATAATGACACTCCTAAAAACAAATGTAACGGGAAACTTGCACCCACCTGGAAGTTATATTTTAGCTGGATAAATCCATTAGGACACTGAGTTCACAACGTTCAGACCGACTGGCAAACTTGTAGCTGTACGACTAATACAGTACTTAACTCTTTCATTACCAGAATAGTGTGCACCTAATGCTCCAGTAGAGGAGAATTATTAATGGTAAACAGAGACAAAGAGCGGTGGAAATAGCCATAGTTCTTTAGCATGCTCTAAAAACATTTAAAATGTAAGAGAATAAATTATTCATTAGCTGTAATTCACCAACAAAATCACATCTCACAGAATTCTTTGTTTGGGACAGAAAGAGGAGAATATGTTTCTTCTTTTCAGAGTTCACCTGCAGCAAACCCCGGTAAAAATTCCTATTTGTTCGTTTGCTTCTTTACTTAGGTCTTTTCCGGGACTTAGAGTGTTACAAGCACATTTGATTTACATGGCTTGCTAATCTATATGCAGGCTGTTGGTTCTTTTCCTCAAAGAAAGATACGCTCCGACTTGGAGGGAGATGTTAAGGCTAGGATGTTAATGGGCCGAAACAATTGTCGTCGAAGGACTTTTCTACTTATGATCAGCGAAACCCTGCTGTTCATGCTCCCCTGTGTTTTTCTTATTGTTGGACATGTCCTCCATAGGAAATCTGCTCGTAAGATGACCGCGAAGAAGTAGACTTACGTCTTCAACGTATGAGACCAAGTCTCAGAGTACCACCACGTGTGGTCAAGTATGTCTGCATGTAAAGTAGGGAATCCTTTTGCATGTCTTTTGACATTTTGGGCTTGTAGGCTTAGACCTATATTTTATAGACCAATCGGCACTTGGTGGGCGATAGGGGATCAGCATCAAGCCGGTCGTCTTTACTTCCCAGGTCTTCACTTAGTACACATTTTAGGCTGAGCCAACCCGGGACGCAGGATCGTTTTTTTTTAAACGTCTGGCTCCATCAGGACCTAATCCCAGGACCTTTCGATCAACAGGCAGCGTCTAGCTGCACTAGCCGCTACCCCACGACTGTTCCCAAGGTCTGCAAAAGGGGTTTGTATATATATGTGTAACTTGCTTTTATCTTCTACACGCCAGCACACGTCTTCATGGAATGACCTACCCTTCGAGATTCTGTTGGAAGTGTACTGCCTTCTGCCCAGCCGAGACAGGTTCAGCATGTCTCTGACCTGCAAACAATGGTTATCTCCATTTTTGCATCCCAAGATCTGGCGTCGCAGTCACTTTCACTTGAATAGTCGAATCAACAGACGTAAACTACGTACCCCCGAGAGAGTCATCCGGGCACTGCGTTCCCTGAGTGTGGATTTTTCAGGTTGGGATGCATCTCTTTTTCTTCTTGAAATCTTATCGTGTCTGGCGAGGCTCGTCCTGTCAGTCCCCAAGAACGTGCCCAAAGCGATACATGAGTGGGCTAACAGTTTGTTTGGGGGAGGAGGGGAGAGGGGGGGGGGGCTAAAGTGGATAATTACAGCACTGGTTTTCTGATCCTCAAGCGTCTACAGTATAGATCTGTTTTTACCCATTAGGCGTATCGGGCATATAGGAAGAGCATCTCATATTTTTACAGACCAATCTGCACAAGGTTCGTAATGTGGTTAGCATTACGCCGGCCGTCTTTACTTCCCCAGTGCAGCCATCCTCGTACACATTTTAGGCTGGGTCAACCTGCGACGTCCCGTACCATGATAAAAACCCACGAAGCCATCGGTTGGTTTCGATCGCGGTATGTAGGAATTGCGAGTCGGACTCGCAACGCCAAAGCCACGGACGCCGCCATTTTATCAGTCTACAGTATGCTTTGTTTCAAGCATACTTGCTTTACCTTTCCTTTAAAGTAAACAAGGCAGAGCGAGAAAACGATTGCTCTGCACCGACAACACATGTTCTCTACAGAGCCACCCGTCTATTTGCTATGGAAAGGAGAAACTTCATCCTTGGCTTTAAGTGGCACTGATTCTGAAGCCTCTCTCTATAACAGAATATAACAATGTCGTTTGGAAATACGGAATCTTGACACGATCCAACTTTTATTACCAGCACAACGATTATTACAAATATTACTACTCCTGTATTGCTGCTGCCACCACCACTAGTACCACAACTATAACTGAAACGACCACTGCTTCTGTTGCTACTGACATTCTAAAACCGTAAGACTACCTTCTACTTATAGTTTTATTACTACGAGATTAGCCAGTAAATTAGGCTTTATTATAATTACTTCTTCCGCCTCGCTGCTGGTACAACTAATGCCGCTAGTATTATAACTGCGTCTGCTGCTACGCCAACAAATCTATGTGGATTTGAACTATTATCGACAGCAAGGTAGCTTCTCTCAGCTTGCAGTGTTACCTGCTTTGACTTTCGTTAGGTTTTTTTTTATTTGCGTTTAATTGTGAATTACGCGACATGGTCTATCCACTCACACTGGCCAAAGACGTGCAGTAGCACCGCGGTCCAAGTAGACGCAGTAGCGTCGGAAAGAGCTTTAGGGAGTCTGTTGGTTCCGACCCTGGTCACAGCCGTAAGGCCGGTATGGTACTGTAGGGGCAGGTGGGTGACTGTGTTGGTAACGCGAGCCACTTTCGCCCAAGTGAACTGCCGCATTGATTATTGTGAACTGCATTAAGGATGGGTGTGTATGCTCTTACATGGTCTGTCAGCTCACTCTGGCAAAAGATGCGCAGTGGCACCGCGGTCCAAGTGTAAGGCGCAGTAGCGTCGGAAAGAGCTTTAAGAGCACTCTGCATTTTACACACGCCTGAGACCCTGTTAGGGTATTTGTTTGGCGGCCATAATATAAGGACGAAAATCGGAGGAGAGCCAAGATTTGTGTGTATGCTCTCACTGTGTTGATCCATTGTGTTTAGAAATAGACCTTTTAGCTATCCTCCGAATAACGGCCACATATTATGGCGGCCAAAAACACACAATGACAGGGCCTCAATCACATGAAAATTGCGGACTTCCTCCGACGAACACATCGCGGCAAAACTAGGATTACTGTCCGTTGACAATATCGAGCAACGGAACAATACACACGATAATAGCGACATGGCGGGGAGACCACGCCCTCCGACGCAGGTTAGCGATAGTGTTCTTCCGAATAAACTTACCGCCGAGCGTATCCCCCGCGAGCTTCCGCATCTCCTGCAACTTCATCTAATTTATTTGCTCGTGACTCCCAGCTATCTAGTTTAGCCCCATATCCGCGCCGCGAGTAGCGGTGAGGGAAATACTCTCGGCAGTTAAAACTGCGTTACCAATGCGGCACCGATCATATTTATCCTAGTTTCAATGGCGCCACAGCCACAAAGAGCAGATTTTCGGGCGCTATTTGCAACTTTTGTGCCACTATTTTCAGATATAAGGTTAGCTACGTATCCTTTACAGGACGTTGCAGAACCAACCCCAGCAGCCACTGGCTGTTGTGTGGTTTTCCTAGGCAAATTTACGTCCAGTAGTTTGCCATTGCCACTGGACGGTCGGCTTTCTTGATACTACTGTCAAAAGCAACACATGGCGCATGGCCCGCAGCTGGGATCGAACCCGGCATCCCGGCATTACGAAGCGTTCGCATCGACTTAGCCACAGAGCCGACATTTTCAGATATAGAGGCCTCGATTATCGCTTAAGTAGTCGATTTCGTAATTTTCCCTTTTTCTCGTTCCTCATTGTTTTCGAGTTCAAGTTTTTGAACGTTTACAACACACGACCTAATGAGGCCCTGTCAGTGTGTGTTTTTTGGCCGCCATATGTGGCTGTTATTCTGAGGACAGCCGACATTTTCCGTTATGGATCTGTCAACTGGCTTTCTTGCCCTGACGGCAGTAAAGTAGGTCTCTGACAATAGTCAACAATATATAATCTACACTTGCTGTCTATGATATTGTTTAACTGACCGGTTCAGATTTTCAGGCTGTAAGTGTTAATTATTCATTTTTTATTGTTATTAGAATAATAATATTAGTCTGAGTCCTTCTATAGCAGTGGCTTTCAATCACCCTAAAGCCGCGCCCCTTTCATACAGTTTCTCGTGTTGTAGCGACCTCCAACCATTCAATTATTTTTCTCGTTGCTTCATAACTTCAATGAATATGTTTTCTTCGATGGTCTTTGGCGATCCCTGTATAAGAGTCGTTTGACCCACACACAAAAATGTCGCGACTCACAGGTTGAGAACCGCTTTTCTATAGCTTGTTAGCTTTCATAGTGCCCTATCTCTTCAGATTCAAAAGCTCCATTCCCTCCCTTCCTCCCCACCCCCACGCCTATCCCCCCCTTCCAGTGTGTCTGCATCAATACCCTCCTCCTCCCTGGTCCTAAAACGCTAGAATGTGTCAATACAGAAGATGATGACAGTCGATACGAATATTAAGACAAATCTTCCATATCTAATTAAGCATTCCTGTTGTTCAATCGCATCTAGGGCCCAAAAAGCAGGTGACACGTTCCTTCCCAAAGATTGTAGAGTTCCTGACAGCAATGAAAAGAGTTGGGAACAATTCGCTGGAGTCATTAAGCATTGTTGACCTGTCCTGTTGTTATAACCTTGCTATGCTGGCACAGTTGACCTCCGTGTTCACATTTCAAAAGGAATTGAAAGCCCTGAGTCTTGTTCATATTGGATTACTTTTAACGGCCGACTTTGGTGAGTTACTAGGGGTTGTGTGTGTGTGTGTGTGTGTGTGCACGCACGCGTCTGTTTGTTTGTGTGTGTGTCTGTGTGTGTCTGTGTGTGTGTGTGTGATAGAGAGATTGGGAGAGAGAAAGAGAGAGATTACACACCAGAGACCTCTCCAGTTGTTGCAGTCTCCCTGTTGAGGCTAATTTGATCTCAATATGTTCACATTTCAAAAATACTTGAAAAGTTCCATGATTTGATATCATAGGAATACTTTTGAAACCAGTCTTTAATGCGTTACTAAGGTGCTTACGTCTAAGTAGGAAGTTTATGTGTGTGTGGGCGTATGTGTATCTGTCTGTTTTGTATATATTATGCAACGTTTATATACATAAATATGTATATACGCACGGGTGTTTCTTTGTGCGCTTGTGTGTGTGTTGGTACATACATTCGAGAAAGACAGAGTGAGAGAGACAGGAGTTAGAAAAGAAGAGAGAGAGAAGGGAAACTAACATTAACAAAACCCTTAGGTCATTTCTTATGTATACTGGAGCGAGAGGGGATGGTGGGGCGGGGGGGGGGGCGGGCGGGTAACTATGTAACTTTGATATTGTGAACTATATTTTACAAACCTGACATAACCGACAGGTTTTTGAAGTCAGTTGCAAGCGATTTTATAACATACCACTTTACGCTGATTTCGACAACAGAGTAAAACTGTCCGCCTTTCAAAAGCAATGGCGAACTACTGTACTTCAAATGACCTAGCATGAGCAATACACGGACCAGTCATTGCTTGGACTAGTTTGTGACGTCCTTTCGTGGATATTAAGTTTACCTATTTTATTTAATGCAGCACAGAAATCAGAAAAAAGTAAAGGACCTTTTCCACACCTTTAGGCGTATAGGGCCTTCGATCTGGAGCTAATTTTTTTATAGATCAATCGGCACAAGATGGGTGATTTGGTCAGCATAAGGCCGGTCGCCTTTACTTCCCGGGACTGCACCCGGTACCCGCTCAAGGCTGGGTCGACCTGGAAGCCAAAGTCTTTTTTGAAAAATAGTCAGGCTTCGCCACAGAAACCAGTACAGTGAAAAATAGTCCGGCTTCGCCACAGAAACCAGTACAGTGAAAAATAGTCCGGCTTCGCCACAGAAACCAGTACAATGAAAAATAGTCCGGCTTCGCCACAGAAACCAGTACAGTGAAAAATAGTCCGGCTTCGCCACAGAAACCAGTACAGTGAAAAATAGTCCGGCTTCGCCACAGAAACCAGTACAATGAAAAATAGTCCGGCTTCGCCACAGAAACCAGTACAATGAAAATTAGTCCGGCCTCGCCACAGAAACCAGTACAATGAAAATTAGTCCGGCTTCGCCACAGAAACCAGTACAATGAAAAATTAGTTAAATTTTGGGCTCTTAAGATCGGCATATACAAAAGAAAAGGTGGCATTTCGTGGAAGCAAAAATTAAAAACAAAAAATCAGTAAGAAACAGAGGTTCTCAAAGACCAGAATTTGAAAATGAAAATAAATGAAATACAAAATTACAAGATAAAGACAAATAAAATATATCAGTCACTTGAAAGACATCATCATCATTATAAGGCAGGTCCTTTGCAGAACGTCGCTCACATGACGGTCCGCCTGAGGAAACTCGGTCTCTGGTCAGCTCTTTAGGTACTGAAGTACTAGCCACTAGTTTTGGTGCAATTAATATTTTTTAGCCAACAAAATTGGTACCAAAAAAACAGACCACAATTGTAACCAATACTGCTCGCAAAAGGTTAAAAGTAATCGATTTTTTTTTTTGTATTTTATAAATAGAAGAACGGAACAACATGGATGGATGGATGGATGATGGATGGATGGATGGATGGATGGATGGATGGATTCCGCCTCGTAAACTTTCCTACCCGAGATGTCACTTATATCCTGTTTAAAAGGCATAACATTCAGTTTTTTTAAATAGGGGGCTGCATTGTCTTGAGGCATGGTGTCCGCCTCATGTGCTAGAGGTTATGGGTTCAATCCCCGGTAAGGGCTGGGATTTTTTAACGTGGCCTTGTACTTCTAGTAATTCTCCTGGTCCCTGGGTAGTGAGATCAAACGCCCGTGTGCATTTTTGTGAATGTAAAAAAATCCCTTGGCAGTTGGAAATCGAAAAGAGTAACCTAACGGCGCTGCCCGGCAAATTTTGAGTTACAAATCTAGCCACTTTCTTTAAATATAATTCAGGCACCTGTCATTTATTCCTTTTTTTTATTTTTTTTATTCTAGCAGTTAAACTATTCCTTTGCCGGCTTGTTAGACCCGTAGCATGTTTGTACCCAAAAATATGTAACCTGACTGGTCTCCGTCTCCTTCTATGGGAGCCAGTTCTTCGTTAGCCGGAACCCTCACAGTTTCAGTTTTCCAGTGTGCACTAGGTGGAGGTTTGGTTTACATGGAAACTCTATAGGTCTTTGGAAAGAAAATTAAATTTGACATGTCGCCTCTCGGATGAGAGGCTAGCCAGCTCTTATTATATGATGCCTGTCTGAATAATCATGGTAGCGTCTTCTGATGATCCTAAATGCTTGCATCCCGGTAATTTTGTTTCATTTTGTCACTTTACCATATCGTGTACACGTTTCTAATAAGGTAATTGGGTGAGGTTTTATTTTGTTTCGTTCCTTCGCTCCACAGTTACAGAACTACTGACCACGGTATCCGTGAACTGTGCTGATAAACTGGAGAAGCTGGAGGTCAGGGATGAGTTGTCTATGATCAACGCTAGTATGCTGAAGCTGCCTCAAGTACTGGCTGGGCTAACCAGGTTGTCAGGTGAATGAGTGGTAGTAGCTAGCAATGTTGTAAAAGAGTTATCGCATCCGTCTGTCAAGACAGAGCTCGGGTTAAATCCCTATCAGAGGCAAAGTAATTTTTTTTATCCTGCCAGTCTCGCTTTGGAACAAAAATAAAAACCATAACAATTTGTCTTCTTTTTTTTTTTAATCAGTATCTCCTTTGTGCCGCAGGGAGTCGCAGTTAAACAGCTGCTAGGTATATGTGCTAAGATTTACTCAGTTGTTTGTATGCTGTGATGTTGTGAAGGCTGTCAGTGACTACTTGAGTGCAACATCTTCTAGGTCTCTTTTTGAAATTCTATTTTCACGTTATATGCGTTCTCTGAGGGTATTGCTTGTTTCATTCACCCTAGCTGGCTGAGCCATTTATGCCTTTGCTCCATGTCCGTTGCTGCCATGGTCTTGAGTGCACTGAGTCCTGTTTGACATTTTTGCGCGATTGCCTCCGTTTAGTCTCTGAAGGACACGATTCTATCAAATATGATGCTCGGTTTTTCTTTCACTCTTGATGTTTATATCATTAACTGAGAGGCCTAGAACGTCAGCTCTAACAATCGTTTTGTCCAGGGAGCACCAACAAAAAAGCCACGTATTCTGTGTTGACAGCAGCACCGATCTCTGCACTTTGTGTACTTTGACACTCTATCAAAGAATCAGCTAACAAAACCTAAAAGCAAACAAAATTATGGATAAACAAACGATAGCCCATTATTTTGTAACACAATTTAGACTTGCACTTACAGATAGGCATCAAGTGCTGCAAGCAAAGTCATATCTCGGAGTAGCCCCAGACAAAAACGTCTCTTGCAGGAAGAATCTGGCTATTGGATGCCACTGGCCGAAGACACAGTTAGACAAGTGCGCAGCTTGATAATATTGTACCGTGAGAGGTGTGTGTCAAAATGTTCGAGCAGCAATTAGGCTTGTGTAGAGTTGTAATCCCACTGTCTTGGGTGTTTGGGACTGGTCAGGGGCGCTGTAGAATTAGAAATTCAGCAAATGATTTTAAACTATTTCCTCCCAGATGATGTGATTATCTTTAGAGATTCCTCTGTGATTAGTGCAGCTAAACCAGGCAATGCTTTCACAGCATAGTTTGGTAATGGAGGTAGAGGCCCATCACAGTGCTAGCTTGAGAACCTGCTGCGCACATGTCGTTATTGTAACTGACTCACAGGTGTGTTCTGTGCAGAGTATCAAGCAATGCTTCTTAGGTCCCGTTCCCTGGGATGTTTTCTCCAGGTATGCAGATTTAGGGAAACTAACTGCTAGACTGTTTGACTGGTTCTGCATCACTTTGTGGTAAATTGATACATAACATGCTAGATGTTGTCAGGGCCCTAAGAAATTGAGCGTGAAATTCACTCTTTCCCCTTGGACCCAGTGCGGTGCAGAAAACAGAGGTAAAAGCTCTCCGTCTCTGGCAGTTCGTTGCCACCCGCTTTAGGTCTTGGATGTTTTGTTAGCCCCATGGTTGAGCCTACCCTGATGATGGCTTTACGTAGAGTCTCTCTTGATCTTCCACGTTTTTATTTCCCTTTCCGTTCACATATGAGGGTTAGATGGGGAAGTCTTGTCTTTATTCAATGTGACCGATGTAGTTCCTGCTGCGCTTTCTTAAAAAACTTGATACATTTTCTTGCTTGGTCTCTTGTCTTATTTGCGTATTGGATCTGAAATCTTCCAATAACCAATTTTAAAGATGTCCTGAAATTTAAAATAGTTTGAAAGAAGCATCACAACATTTACAGCAATAAATATGATTATAAAACTAAGAAAAAGAAAGTAAAAGTGCAGAGACACAAACTGATCGTTACGGTCTCCTGAACAGGGTAATACAGTGAGTGACCAGCGAATCTGGCCAATTCTCAACACTTTAGGGAAAGATGAAAATGGACAGACAATCAGACCGTTACAAACATCATCGAAACTGGAACTTTGCACTTTCTTTTAAAGATAGGGACTTAGCGCTTAAAAGTACTGGGATGTCCGTTTTTAACTCATCTCTTAACCATTATAGTGTTTGTTTCTCAATGAATATAACATTTGGATAGTGTCTCAGTAGTTCTTATCTCTTTCTTTCACATACAATCTCTTCTGCGTACAAGACAATGTTAAGAACGTTTTAGAAATTGTCTGTGAATAAAAGCTGACGAAGAATGGACCTGATCATCGCATCTTGTAAGTAATGATCCAGTAAATGAGAAAGGGAAACAATTCACACCTCAACTGCAGAAACTAATACAGGATTACCTCCGGCTTTAAAAAAAACCGAGTTAGGTGACCGCTGAGGCTCTGAAAAGTTATTTGCTTCCTGCTACGTTTTGCTGATGCAAAATCCACATTTCTGGACCATGAGTACCAAGGTTCCGTCGCCCAGTGTTCCGTCGTCCATCTACTGAGTTGAGTGCTTGAGAACAGTTATGTCGCGACCACTGTTATTTGTTTCATTGGCTCATTGCTGATATCATTTTTCTATTGACGAAATTTAATCTAGTTCTAACACAGAATAAATGAATAGCACAAAAAAGTGCGGTAATGTAGAAATATGCTATCCTCTTTTCTATCAATTATATCATACACTTTAATTCTCACAATTATACGTTTGTTAATAATTAAACGAGGTAAGGAATGTTTGTCTGGTATAAACAATTGAGTATGTATTCCCCATGCTTCGGCTACATACAACACTACTTGGTTGACATTTAATGCTAAAGTTGCAAATCCCCAACAAGACTTTACAGAGCCAACCTTTGCATGTTTAGGCTGTCTTTAATCTGACTAGGCAATATTTACGTTCAGTTTTTTTTTTGTTTTTTTTAATTTGTATTTCATCTATACGGTCGGTTCTAGATACCACTGTCGAAATCAGCGCAAGGCGGTCTGCTGTAAATAACCCCTACCTGGGACCTGACACAGCACTTTGGAATAACGACAATCATTTGCAATGCTTCAGCTACAGATGCCAATTTGACATTAAAGTTGAAAATTCGGTGCTTTCTTAACATCCTACCCCAAACAGGGAAAATCCACAGGTCACGGCAGTATAATATTTCAGGGTGTGGTATATAGGCTGCATGCAGTCGTGGGATCTAGACTGCACTCTCTCGTGGGAGATAAGTGGGTTCGGGTTAGGGCTAGTTCTAGATCTTTTGGGGTGGTTAAAAGCCTCTGAAAGCCGGGAAACCCAGTCTTACAACCCTCTGAAATGTTGCTGGCCTGTGACGTCATGTGGGGGTAGGGGGCGGGAAGTAGAATATTAGGAAAGAACCAAATATTTGTAAGTTTAGTACTAGTTATCATTTCCTTTGGCTTCCATAGAAATTGTATATTGCCCATATTATAGTTTCCAAATGTAAGAATGTAAACGAGCGAGTCTGATTTTTTTTTTTTTTTCAACGTGGATTTTTCTGTCCTCAGAATTTAGTGTCAGCTACGATTTTCTGTCAGATGACGTACTGGTCAGTCTCCCAGGGACACTCAGGTTGATCAGAATTTGGAGCACCTATGACGATGGCTACCTGGCCGACACTGACATGGCATCTTTGTCTGTACCTTGGAAGATTCTGGCAACCAAAGTGCCCACATTGAGAGCAGAATATCATTTATCTGTGAGTTTTTCTTTCCTAAGTTAGCCGGGTTTTTTTTTTTAGGGGTGCCGGTACCTGGAGGTTTAGACACGTGGAGCACCCCACTTCCAAGAAAAACTACCGTCTTTCCAGTTCAATTACTGGATTTCATGGATGTGTATAAGCCCATAGTTTGCAACTTGTTTGCTTTCACAAGTTTGTTTTAGCGCTTTGACCCAGGAACTTAGGTCATAATCTGTGAGCCTAACTTCTTCAGAGTATGTTTGTCTTTTCCAGTACAGTCCCTTTCTTTATCTCTGCTGACTTTTGAAGCAGCCAGGATGCTTTTAATGCCGTTTCACTGTGATAGTCCAAAATTTAGTCATTTACGTCTAAACTATTCGATACTTGTTGGGGAAAATGTTAAGGAAAAAGAAACATACAGGTCAATTTTTAAATCAAGAAATGATATGACTCGTTTACACTTCTCTGCAGGACTCCCTCTCTATAATGTCTTGACCGACTGACTGTCTATTTTAATTCTAAGACAATCATAGTTACAGAAAGTATGTTACCCAAGAATCCATTTTATGAATAATTCTTTCTGCTAGAATTGTCTGAGAAGATCCTCCTTCCTAAAAAGTTTCAAAAGTTTGGAAAAGGTAACACACACTTAAAGAGTAATGGTAATTAAAAGGGAAAATGTGATCGGTAATAATTTAGAAAATTGTTGTCTAAATATAAAGAGTCACAACAAATTGTAACGATTATCCTAGACTGAGTCGGCATCTGTGGCTTAGGCGTTGCGAACGCGCTTCGTAATGTCAGGGTGCCGGGTTCAATCCCTGCTGCGGACGGTTTGTCTTGCGAACCACAACAGCCAGAAAGTGCTGGGGTTAGTTCTGCAACGTCCTGTAAAGGATACGCAACTATTTATTATACTAGACTGAAAAATAAAAGTTAATAGAATTTCTTATTTTATGTTTGTTTACATCATATATATATAAAAATATATATATATATATATATATATATATATATATATATATATATATATATATATATATATATATATATATATATATATATATATAATGACCACAGCTGCATCGACGGCTCCTACCCTCTCCGTTCCCAGGCAGTTCCAATCTCCCAGCAATGCAATCCCCACCCCCGCCAAATCTACAGAGCTAGCAGCATCCTGAACAGTTCCAGCCAGCGCCAGGGGGCGGTAATGTTTCCATAGGCAAACAGAGCCTAGGCAGAGAAACGAGTAATTTCTACCGAATTAAGCTTGGAAACGTCACCAACCCTGAATGGGACACGCTTTAGAAAACCCTCGTAAGAACTTAGCTAGGTCGTTCTTATACTGGAACTAACAGAGCTAACATAAATAAATACAGACACATACTAAAAAAGATAATTTAGTTGAGACATTGATCACAGCCCAGAGTGAGCTACAGCACTGTGGCGAGGGAGTAGGACGAATGTACGCTAGTCTGTTGAATGCACAAGATTCCGTTTGGAATACATGCTATAAGACTGGTAGTCTGGTAGTCTTAGTTTCAGCTTCATAGCAAACGGGTCACCCTATCTTTGCTCCGCTCCTGTGCCAACGAAAAACACACAGAATGTTTATCACAGTATTAGAATTGCAGTTCATCATTGATGGTAGCAGAAGTCGCCAACAGATCAGCAGTTGCCCACGCGATCAATTTTAATCACATACAGCCACCACAACACTGCACGACAGGCATCGCGCCATTTTCTGAATCTACAATTCACACCAACACGTTGGTCACAGGCGAAAAAACATTCCAAATGCAATCCGCAGCTCACAGGGTCACGCCATGCATTCAGCTCAGAAGCTGGGCGACGAAACTATATCCAGTCTACAAATGGAGCAAAAATGCATCGGCCACCGTCCGGCAGAAGCAAAAAATGTGCCTGTTTCGAACAGTGCCGCTGCCTAACGTCCATTTTGACCGGAAGTATGCTATAAGAGCAACCTTTCTCCATTTGATACGTAATAGGCTTATGGGATGCTATACAATAAGTACGTATAGTCCTTCATTTGTGTATACTAACTGGCACAAGATGCGCAAAGAGGTAAAAATCAGATACCACCATCATCATCATTGTCCTGTTGTGCTAGTATATGTCAAATATAGCTTGTGGTTTATTCCTCCATGGCGTTGTAGTCCGGTGTCATCCTTTCGATATCATGGATAGATAGAATCAGATCCAACATCTTTGGCCTCTCTCCCCGCACAGGATGTCTCACTTTATCGGTACTTTTGTGTTGCCTTCTTACTAGGTTGTCAAGACAGGTTTTTTTCTATTTGTTTCGGCGGGGTTTGAATACTGTGACCGACATGTAAGCGTGTTTACCTCTGCTTTCCTGTATATCGTGAGTGCACGCTTGTGTGTGGGTGTATAGGTGTATGCGTTGGATGTGTGTGTAAATTTGGGTTGGTGGGTGTGTGTATGTGGTTGTATGTGGTTGTATGTATGAGTGTGTGTTTGTGTGTGTGAGAGGTCTGTGTGTATGTATGTGTGTGGTGGATATGTGTGGGTCTGTGTGTCTTGAGTACGGGTGGCTATTGTGTGGCTCTGTGTGTGTGTGTCGGGGGAAGGGAGAATTATGGGTGTGTGTTTGTGTTTATGGAGGTGTGTGTAAAATGAGATGCGGTAGTGTAGTGGCTAGACGCCACTAGACCTTCGGATGTTATCTACACAGGGCGGATGTGGATGCTAGCCAAACGCAGAATTAAATGATTATGAGCAAATGCCATGGAAAGTAAAGACAGACGGGCATGACGCTGACAACATTACCCATCAGTGATGATTACGCTATAAACCGTATGTGTCCAGCCACACGTGCTTGATGCGCCAGTACGTGAAAGGGGATCTTCGTCGTCGGTGCTTTGCTCAACAAAAAAATTCCTCATGATTAACCAGCATCCCCGAAAATAGAGCTTCAAGTTATAATTATCAGTAGGTTATTTACGCTACATAAAATGGCTTAGCTGTACATACCACCAAGATGCCCTGACAAGGAATCTCACAGTATTGAAGCCCACGACGGCGACAGACCCATACATTGTCCCAACATGCGTGAAAATCGATCCCTTGTTTTGTTATACATACCATGCAAACTTTGTGCAGGATGTGGAGAATGTCATGTATCTAATGAGAGTTCTGCCGCATGGAGTTCCCCTGTCATGTCTCTACTGGCAGTCCAAAAGGAATAACGTCAAGAGAAATACTGAATATTGTTTGAAATACATTATGGACACATTCGAGGTAAATAATACATCAGTTTACATTACAGAAATCACACATTCTATATCAGTCCATCAAATGCCATCTCCAGAAGAAAGGTTAGCTGCAAAAAGTGTCCATCATCTTGTGTCTTTCGCCATCGTTGTACACTCCCTCATACTGCTCCATCTCTCAATGTTATGCTCCCACTGATAACTTAAGTAAAGGTGGCTGACGTGATGTTGACCTCATCACACACTGAGTACCAAATAGTCTACAAAATATAGGTCTAGCCCTATATGCCGCATACGTCTCAAGACGTGGATAAGGGTCACTTACTTTTAAAAAAAAATACTATCCTTGTCTGTCTCCTGCTCGCTTCCCTTTAACTTTCTTCTCTATGACTGTTGTTATAGGAGCTCTGGTTTCACTCTTGTTCTCTCTAGAACCTCTGTATTTGAATGTTATTACTTCAATGAAATACAACCTATGCCTCTGTATAGACACATCTTAACAGACTGAATACGATTTTATTATAGCTTGTTAAATGTCCAGGGCTCCCCCCCCCCTCCTTCCCCCCCCCCCCCCCACTTACAGTAGGGTTGAGAATACATAACATTTGACATGTCTATTGTTTAATGTGTTGTTGATCTTTCTGAAAGCTTTTTTTTTTTAAAAAAACATATGTTGAAAACAATATTTTCCTTTAATCCTCTTTTTTCCACTTATGCCATTTTTTTTTTTTATTATATGATCCAGACTGGAGAAACTTGTAACGTATTCTAATTTCTCTCTATTTACTCTTACGTTTATTGACTGTTGGTCGATTCTTCCCATTGCTAAATATTACGGTTGAACTGTAGCGCTTGGTAACCTCCATTCTAGAGACAGTACTTGGTTGGTTGACTTATGAAGAAAGCAGAATCGAGCCCTGACCTGCAGGCAAACTCATCGATAACACTGTAGTATTGAATGACCTGATGTGAGTAAAGAAACAATCCAAAGATTCCAACATCAGATAACTGTAGTCCATAATGTATCTCGCTCTATGACTACAAAAATCAAGAAGACAGTTCACTTAAAAAAGAAGGGATATTCCAAACGCCTTTGTGCTCCTATATTTCTTTCTTAGCGTTTACAGGTTGTTCGACCACTTATGGACTTTGTTTCTTGATCAAGAACATGAGTTTTGACTGAACTAGAGTTTTACAGATCTGACTTATTTGCTGACAGCCTGTTGGTCCCTCGCCTCTCAAGCAGATGCACTTCGATACCAGAGGTATCGTGTTAATGATGCATTGATCTATTCTCTTCCCTCGTGCCCCCCCCCCCCCCACCCCAGACTTAGGTGCTGAAACCTACTATTAGATTTTTTACACTTAGAATTGTAGAATGTAAAGTAAAATTGCATTTTTCTATCTATCTATCTATCTATCTATCTATCTATCTATCTATCTATCTATCTATCTATCTATCTATCTATCTATCTATCTATCTATCTATCTATCTATCTATCTATCTATCTATCTATCTATCTATCTATCTATCTATCTATCTATCTATCTATCTATCTATCTATCTATCTATCTATCTATCTATCTATCTATCTATCTATCTATCTATCTATCTATCTATCTATCTATCTATCTATCTATCTATCTATCTATCTATCTATCTATCTATCTATCTATCTATCTATCTATCTATCTATCTATCTATCTATCTATCTATCTATCTATCTATCTATCTATCTATCTATCTATCTATCTATCTATCTATCTATCTATCTATCTATCTATCTATCTATCTATCTATCTATCTATCTATCTATCTATCTATCTATCTATCTGTCTGTCTGTCTGTCTGTCTGTCTGTCTGTCTGTCTGTCTGTCTGTCTGTCTGTCTGTCTGTCTGTCTGTCTGTCTGTCTGTCTGTCTGTCTGTCTGTCTGTCTGTCTGTCTGTCTGTCTGTCTGTCTGTCTGTCTGTCTGTCTGTCTGTCTGTCTGTCTGTCTGTCTGTCTGTCTGTCTGTCTGTCTGTCTGTCTGTCTGTCTGTCTGTCTGTCTGTCTGTCTGTCTGTCTGTCTGTCTGTCTGTCTGTCTGTCTGTCTGTCTGTCTGTCTGTCTGTCTGTCTGTCTGTCTGTCTGTCTGTCTGTCTGTCTGTCTGTCTGTCTGTCTGTCTGTCTGTCTGTCTGTCTGTCTGTCTGTCTGTCTGTCTGTCTGTCTGTCTGTCTGTCTGTCTGTCTGTCTGTCTGTCTGTCTGTCTGTCTGTCTGTCTGTCTGTCTGTCTGTCTGTCTGTCTCTCTCTCTCTCTCTCTCTCTCTCTCTCTCTCTCTCTCTCTCTATCTATCTATCTATCTATCTATCTATCTATCTATCTATCTATCTATCTATCTATCTATCTATCTATCTATCTATCTATCTATCTTTCTATCTATCTATCTATCTATCTATCTATCTATCTATCTATCTATCTATCTATCTATCTATCTATCTATCTATCTATCTATCTATCTATCTATCTATCTATCTATCTATCTATCTATCTATCTATCTATCTATCTATCTATCTATCTATCTATCTATCTATCTATCTATCTATCTATCTATCTATCTATCTATCTATCTATCTATCTCTATCTATCTATCTATCTATCTATCTATCTATCTCTCTCTCTCTCTCTCTCTCTCTCTCTCTCTCTCTCTCTCTCTCTATCTATCTATCTATCTATCTATCTATCTATCTATCTATCTATCTATCTATCTATCTATCTGTCTGTCTGTCTGTCTGTCTGTCTGTCTGTCTGTCTGTCTGTCTGTCTGTCTGTCTGTCTGTCTGTCTGTCTGTCTGTCTGTCTGTCTGTCTGTCTGTCTGTCTGTCTGTCTGTCTGTCTGTCTGTCTGTCTGTCTGTCTGTCTGTCTGTCTGTCTGTCTGTCTGTCTGTCTGTCTGTCTGTCTGTCTGTCTGTCTGTCTGTCTGTCTGTCTGTCTGTCTGTCTGTCTGTCTGTCTGTCTGTCTATCTATCTATCTATCTATCTATCTATCTATCTATCCGTCTGCTGTCTGTCTGTGTGTCTGTCCGTACGTCCGTCTGTCTGTCCGTCCGTCCGTCTGTCCGCCCGTCTGTCTGTCTGTCCGTCCGTCCGTCTGTCTGTGTGTCTGTGTGTCTATCTGTCTGTCCGTCCGTCCGTCTGTCTGTCTGTCTGTTAACCAAATAATCTCATAAATAAATCCTTTTCATAGAGTACTGCAAACCGTATGCAAATAAACACTAATAAATCAAAATCCATGCCTATAACTATCAGACACAAACAAAACTATGTAAATTCAGAAATAACGCTTCAACTCTACATTGGGGAGGCCAAAGAAGAAAGTGTGACTGAGTACAAAGCACTGGGGTTGGTCATTGATGGAAATCGAACTTTCAGCTCGTTTACAAGCATTTGTGAAACAAACAACTAGAAAGGTTTTTACCAAATCGCAAAAATTACATCTTTCTTAATGAAAACACAAGAAAGATATTCTTTATTTCTTACATGCAGACATATATATATATACTATTCCTCTACAGTGTGGCATGGCTGCTCCAGTTCTTTAATTAATCGGCTCACGTAACTGAGAAAATACGCTAATCACCTAATAAGTAATAATCATGGGGCCGTCAGCTCTAAAACATATAAGATTAACATGCTGCTACAGCGTTATGAACGTCTACTTTACAATAAGGCGACATTTATTAATACAATTTTATCATAGAAGGATCTATGTTACTTATGAACGTTGTTTGAAGATAATGGAAGGTATGGCAAACGCCTGAACATACTGCATTTTCCATAAACCTAGGACAGACTTATACGAAACAAGTTTGTCGAACTCTGAAGCTCAAAAAATCAAAGATACCACTAGTTCGTTCTCTCTCTCTCTCTCTCTCTCTCTCTCTCTCTCTCTCTCTCTCTCTCTCTCTCTCTCTCTCTGTCTTTCTCTCTCTCTCTCTCTCTCTCTCTTTCTCTCTCTCTCTCTCTCTCTCTCTCTTCTTCTTCTTCTTCTTCTTCTTCTTCTTTCTCTTTCTCTGTCTCTCTTGCTGTAATAAATGTTTTTCAATTAAAAATAATTTGCAATGCATACGCTGCTTCAATTTAATTTTCTTTTATGCACTACTTCTCAAAGCCTTTCCCTCGCCCGGTGAACTGATTTATCTCCCCATAACCCCCCGCCCCCTTTTTTTTTCCAACGCAGTTACCCATCTATATAATACCCTATGCTAATTTCTTAACTGCTGTATCTACATCTACAACAATACTAACCAAAATAAATCTTATGGACAGTGTGATAATATTCGTTAGGCCCTACGCATAATTTACCTTGGTGAAACTTGACATGCGTGCTTTATCAGAGGCAAGACAGAATCAATTCGCACTCGTAAGCATTGGCATGTAACGATTACGCTAGCATGTGACGATTACACTAGGGAAAGTATCACGTGACCATGTTCTCCTTGTCGCTTCGCTGTTGAGAGGATGAGCACTTAGTTAGCATCGAAGTTATGGTAACTGATAGCTTTTATACGTTAACCGAGTGGCCTATTTCTAATAAATAGTGAATATTAATAACACATCGTGAAAAAATGCAATTTTTCTTCCTTTAGCAATAAAATGTGAAGGTGACTATTGTAGTAGCTACATAACCGCCTCGAGATTTGTGCTGTTATTTGTTATGTTACCATATTCCAAATTGAATTTTCATTTGCCACTCGATGTCCACGCAAGGTTTTCTCCACACACACACACACAAAATGTTGGTGTCGCACAGCTGTCAGGCAATAAACTATGTAAATCATTCGTTGTAACCTCTCTGTTTAAAGTACGTGCATTTCCATTGACAGAATCTATTAGAACTGCATATCAACGTTCGCTTTAACCTGTTCAGCGAGAAGGGAGTAGCGACTACAGTAGAAAGGTATTACCTTCAAGCACTACAGTTGTGTTGTATTTTCAGTGGCCACTTAAACATGCTAATCCTAAGAAACTGAGTTTAGAGTAACAAATGCACAGGCGCACTGCACACTACCAGACGAGGCAACTAAGGGTGGGGCTTGTATTTGCTAGTTCATCCTGTAAGAACAATAGCAGCTAAAACCAGCCAACCAACCTTGGAAATGTACACACACACACACACAAAAGAAACCAAAAAAAACAACTCAGCAAACCAAGTTGAGGGAAGGTTCTTCTAATAGAGGAAAGAATACACCGTGCAGAACAAAGAAAAAAAAAACAGAAAGAGTCTCGATCTTTGACGTTCCTCCTTTCACCTAGGAAAATCTTCAGAACTGTCACTGGAATGATAAAAAAGAGGGAGAGCACACAAGCAAGGTGAGGAGCATGCAATGGCAAAGGATAGAGCGACTGCATTTATTGAGGGCCTATATTCCCTTGGGGGATACAAGGCATAAGGAGAAAAAGGCAGGACAAAAGATTTATGACACAGAAGAGTTAAAAATCAGACCTGGGGTAAAACAGGTTAACAGATCAAACTGTCTGTGGCCGAAGGCATTAATAACATTATACTATCTTTAGAAACACCAAGAAACATGTAAGGAAGCGTTTACTTTTTCTTTTTCTTCTTCTTCTTTTTCTTCTTCTTCTTCTTCTTCTTCTTCTTCTTCTTCTTCTTCTTCTTCTTCTTCTTCTTCTTCTTCTTCTTCTTCTTCTTCTTCTTCTTCTTCTTCTTCTTCATCTTCTTCTTCTTCTTCATCTTCTTCATCTTCTTCTTCTTCTTCTTTTTCTTCTCCTCCTCCTCCTTCTTCTCCTGCTCCTCCTCCTTGTCCTCATCCTCCTCCTTCTTCTTCTTCTTCATCTTATTCTTCCTCTTCTCCTTCTCCTCAGGTGTTTAAGAGGCATTAAATGCATTCCTCGGTATGTGCTACATTGTTGATGGCACTCATGACCATAAATGTTTAATGTATCCATCATTTAATCTTGCTGGAAAAGGAAAGAGTTACACATCACTTGCTATGCCTTTCGTGTAAACGCGCGAAAAACGAAAGTTACGTGTATGGATTGAGTTTCAGAATTCCTGGAAAATAAATAAAGAAAGTAGTGTACATTAAAAGTTTGGCTTCATATCTCTTTGTCATTCCGCAGACTTGTCCTCAAATATAAGTTTCTTTATTCTGCATCTATGAATGCTCATCAGAATTACAATTTTGTTTATTATGGTGCTTCTATGTCTGCAAGTGTTCCCTTGCATTGTGTCTCTGTAGACTGAACAAGATGCTTTTACTAATAATAGAAAATAATCCCATTTTTGAAGACTATATGGACCGTATACTTCTTTAGCATTCTTAGACCTAGGGTCTTAGACCTGCAGATATTGCTCATCTCCATTCTGCTCTGCGACTGACTTTCTCTTTTCTTTTCTTGGTGTCTCCAAGCATGTGAAGGTCTGTTTAATGTTATCTCTCTAGCCCCTAGAAAAATTGTTTATAGTGATTCTTTGTAGCGGTGCCCTTGATCTATGTTACAATGGTACTTCAGTATCGAGTAGGGAGAAAAGTCCCTCCATCAGCCCGATAGTTGCAATCTCTTCACGCCGTAAATGACCCGAAAACCGGTTTGAGGGAGAAAAACACAGGGGGAAAAGGGGGGGGGGGGGGGCCTCAGTCTTCAAGAAGATTTAGCAAGCACTAAACTAACTGACTATTTGAAGACATGTTACTTTTTTTTTAACACAAAGTCGCATATAGGGGGAAAAGGGGTGGGCGGGGGAGGGGGGGGGGTTTAGTAAAAGTAAAACAAATGACTCTTTTCCACGCTTTTAGGCGTATAGGGCATTTAAAGCTAAACATATATTTTTAAAGGCTAATCGATACAAGATGAGTGATGTGGTCATCATCACTCCAGTCGCCTTTACTTCCCAGGACTGCACCCGGTACCCACTGAAGGCTGGGTCTACCTGGGAGCCAAAGGTCATTTTTTTCAAAAAGTCCGGCTTCGCCAAGGAGTGAACCCACGACCTTTCAATCCGCAGGCGAGCTCAACGGAAAGTGACCAGAGCTAAGTGGAAATAAACTAGACATAATTTTGACGATCTTATCGTTGTAAGAGAACTTTTTTAAAAACAAAGTAACCAGTTTAATTACGTAAACTTGTGTGGGTTGTTGCTAACTATCAACCCATGTGTTCAACAGATTGCCTGTGTGGATAATTGCTAACTATAAACCCATGTGTTCAACAGATTGCCTGTGTGGATAATTGCTAACTATAAACCCATGTGTTAAACAGATTGCCTGTGTGGATAATTGCTAACTATAAACCCATGTGTTCAACAGATTGCCTGTGTGGGTTCTTGCTAACTATAAACCCATGTGTTGAACAGATTGCCTGTGTGGGTTCTTGCTAACTATAAACCCATGTGTTCAACAGATTGCCTGTGTGGGTTCTTGCTAACTATAAACCCATGTGTTCAACAGATTGCCTGTGTGGGTTCTTGCTAACTATAAACCCATGTGTTCAACAGATTGCCTATGCTGAGAACACTGACTATTTGTCAGAGGTCAAGAAAAAAACATTTTTATGTCCAATATTTGGAGCAAGCCCTGGAGGACATGCTCAACCGTTGCCCCTGTCGTGGTCTGGCAAAAACCAACATTACAATAACACATCGTTTGAAGTGTATCACAGACATGATCACAGTTACCGAATGGGATGCAGCCCTGAACCTTCTCGTTCACTAGATTGTCCGAATTCAGCTTCATACAATGGGTGCTGGTAATCTTCATATATTTAAAACTGCATGTAAAACCACTATCTGCATATCATCGTCAGTATTTAACGTCATTACCCGATCCTATCTTTGTAAAATGGTCGTTGCAAGGTTTACAGCTTAGCTGCGATATCTGCGCTCTCAAGTCCAACACATCTAATTCTAGCAAAACCACTAGTATCTTTTTTCCTCGGCACGGTTTATTCTATCAGTACATTTTTTTTTTTTTTTGTATTTTTCTTTTTTTTTTTTTGTCCCTCCACCCCAAACCCACCCTATCGCGGAAAATGGGACTCTAGAATCAGTGACTTCATCGATGTATAGGTTAATTAAACTCCAATTTCGTCTGCCATGTGCATTCCTTCTAAAGGAGTGGATGTGTTCGGTATTTTTGTTGTTGTTGTTGTTGTTGTTGTTGATACTTTGTATTTAAGCAACGTTTTCGTCCTTGTTTGTGCTATCCCTCCATACTCGTCCCTCAAAACAGAGGGTTGTGTGTCACTAACTCTTTCGGCCCCAAGCATTACATGATGTGTGAGCGCTGTCGCTTCATGAGGAGTCCATGCCATTATTCATTTGGTCAGTGAACTATTTACATTTCATCAGAATATGCAGAGATACAATGGCTTCCCATTCCTAAGAGATGTTGTTCTTGAGAAGAATGTTAATAAATACTTTGGACTGCCAGAATAACTAACAATGATCGCCTTGAAATGGCTAACGAAAGTAGAACATTTTAAACAGCGATAAAAAGGATATAAAGCTTATGTGATGAGAAAATGAGCATAAAAAATATCGTGACGACTGGAAAGATCACTGGTAGAAGAGGCAGAGGCTGACTAAGAGACATGATAGTGGATGGTTTAAGACAGTGGCATAGAGGAATATCATCAGTGCAATTGATCAAGAACACTAAAGACCGAGATCTGTGAAGATGCATGAAAGCTTACGCTAGCTGGCAAGGCACTTGATGTTAACGTTTCCCATTCCTTACTTCCATTTCAAAGTTATGTTTTTTTTTTTTTTTTTTTACAATATTGGCATACTAATTGTTATTTGCGAACGGCTTCTTATTTTTTGCGACAACAATTACGACTTCTGCAAATGTCTCTGAGACTGAAGGAGTTCAATGCCAAACGTAGCTTACAGTGCTAAAAACCACGATAATTACCAATCGAAAGGAGTGGCTAGCAATGAACATCACGGTAACTGAAGAGAAATTAGAACAACTTACAAGTTTCTTGTATTGTGAACATGAAATAACAGATGATGGTTCAAATTAAAAACAAGAGAAAATAAAAGTAAGAAGAGCCAACAAATTTTGAAAAGCATGCGAAAAATACTAACATCAGAAGAATACGAATGGCCACAAAAATTTACAAAAGCGTGCGAAAATTAATGACATCTGAATAGATAAACAAGACATTAAAAATAAGAGCCGTCACATATTATGTATATAAGAGCCGTCACATATTATGTATATAAGAGCCGTCACATATTATGTATATAAGAGCCGTCACATATTATGTATACTCAGTCCTGCTGTATGGTACAGGAACTTGGACAATGAATCAGCGATTCGAAAATCGTCTTAAATATGTGTAAATGTGTGTATCAAGAAGAATAGGCCGTATGCAATGGAAACAAAAACAATCAAATACCGTTAAAGGCAAGCCAACAAGAAAGAGACAAACAACAGTCGAAGCTAGAGGATAACAACAAGAGATGGATAAACAGTAAACGGACTAAGAGAGTGTTCATCCAGGTGATTGCAGTCAACTTTCGTCTTTAATTAACCCACATCCAACAAATTTATGATATGTTAGAGTTACATTTATTTATACTTTAAGTTTATTTTGGAGGTAATATACAATGTCACCACTTTCATTTAGCAAAGAGAAATGTATTTACTTAAAATCTGTCATAAATTTCATGTGAAATGTCTTCATAAATTGTTACATAAGTATGTCATCGATTATGTCACACGTAATGTGCCAGGGTCAATAGAATATGTCAGTTAGATTTTGCGAATATCAATACACAACTGATAATGTATAGTAAGTTTTCCCACTCGTACAGAACTTCCGTTTGAATGTAAATACTTGTCAACGTACGGGAAATGTATATGTATATATATATATATATATATATATATATATATATATATATATATATATATATATATATATATACATATGAATCAATGAATGTTACTATAAATAGTATACAGATAAAGCAATACATTGCACAGTTCATTGTTTTGTATATTTCGTTGTATCTGGTCAGGCGCATTACTACCGAGTTACGTCTACATATGATAAAGCAAATTTGAAAATGAAGCTGTAATCGAGTGGTTATCTTGAACTAACGTTGACGAGATGTATAGTGCAACTATAAAAGACGATGTGATTTGTGTTATTTTCAACATCATGTAGCAGGTCCTTTTGAGAGCGTCGCTCTCATCACGGTCTGCCTGAAAGAAACTTGGTCTCTAGTCAGCTCTGCCGCCTCATGTAATTTAATACTTAAGGAGTCACTTATATGATGTGCCCATCTTTGTGTTGGTCGGCCCCTGCCCCTCCTTCCTGGTACCATGCCTTCTGCTATTATTTTTTCAAATGATATGACCAAAATATTTCAGCTTCTGGGACAGGATGCTGTTTATTAGCCAATCCTCCTTGATGTTCAGATCTTTCAAGATGTTAGCATTTCTCCTCTTTTGTGTTGTATATATTTATTTTAGTGAAAAAGATTCATTTCTTGTGCTTCTTCTTCTTAAGTTTGAAGCAGGTCTGTATGAATGCACCTGACGAGATAACGCGAATCTTGCCACTATGTTAGCATTGATGCAACTTTATTGTACCTGGCGAAGCAGTTACACGATTTCTCTCGCTCTCTATAGGTTCTGCTTCAGTCTCCGTTTTTGTGTGTACCGATGCAAGTGACTGAAAGATGTTGTGAAGTATGATTGCCACCGCCAGTTGGAATATGTGTGAATAAATGAATGAATGAATAGACATCACTCCACCCTGAACATTACTATAACTGACCGTCCTCCTCCTCAGCAGCCAAAAGTTACAACTTCTTTCTCCTCTTCTTTTTCTTCTACTTCTTTTTTGTTCTGCTATTTTTTTTTTTTTTCCTTTTCCTTTTTTTCCTTTTCGTCTTCATTTTTCTTCTTTAAACCCCACAGTGGCAGCTGTCCAGCTAGCTTTAAAGACAGGTAAGAAATGGAAAGTAATAGATGCGATAGAAACTGCCCATGATGCACCAACATTGAAAGAAGTCACGGGGTACACACAAGCCAACTGACGTGCCCAGGGCACGAGAAGGTTATGTTAGTTAATGGTCCAAAGCCACAGCCAAAGAGCGCAGAGACATGGTTGAGAAGTATGATTGCCAACGCCAGTTGGAATATGTGTGAATAAATGAATGAATGAATAGACATCACTCCACCCTGAACATTACTATAACTGACCGTCCTCCTCCTCAGCAGCCAAAAGTTACAACTGTTTATCATCGTGAATAAATTTATGAACAAACTGATTCTACTGTCTCGCCTATTGTCTATGTAGCCTCACTATGGTTAAGCTTAATTCACTTCTTTGACAACTGCACACAAATTACAGTAAACTGTCATCAACGTTTAATTGATTTGGCTGGGCAGTAATCTTTACATGTCAATTAGCCCCAAGATGAAATGCGAGTATTGATGTGCTTGTTACCTCGCTTTATTTATCAACATTACACCGAGTGATTGATTTGTGAATAAACTATAATTTTGATAGTCTCCTTTTCATGAACTATTTATAGGTCACAACATGTGTTTTGTTTATGACACTATCCATTACTCGTATTCATCAACTGACTCACAGTCAATTACTATGTGTAATCATGCTTCTCTGTTGCCAAGCCTAAACGTAACCACAACAGACCTGTCCTCAAACTTACCTACCATCCTCACAACATCAGTGCCAAAAAACATTCTCTTTAAGCATCTCTCCGTCCCAGAAGTCTGATACTGCCAATCACGATTTTCTCTGAACTTCTTCTATTGGCCTAGGAACCGCAAGGACATTCTAGTCAAAATTGGGTTACGGGTCTGTCCCACTTCGACACGGTCTCTTGCCATAGACTTGTGTGAAGGACTTGTCCATGTGTGGTTCAACGGACAGAGTCTGGAATTCCAGAATGCCACCTTCCAGCATTCTGTTGAACGATCCGCAATGTCATCTACGTCATAAATTGCATGAGGTGTGACATAAAATACGTCGGTGAAACAGGTCTTTGACTGACTGACTGGTTCAGGCAACATCTTTTAAATGTGCAAAATGGTGTCATGAAAACCGGTACCATTGCATTTCAACTCACAGGAACAACAAGGTGTCCACGACGTGGAGGTGACAGCCATAACATCTAGCTACTCCAGCAAGTGCCATAAAAAGCGCTTTTTTTTCACTTTGGGAACCCTCACATCCAGGAAGTAAAACTGTCAACATAGTTTCGTATACAATTCTTGAGATACAACCCTTAGAATTCCCCGGCTATATTTTCTCAAGCCCCATATTGTCAGTTCACTCCACTGGCAAGATATAAATGTGACTGCTTCGGGATACGTCAGTTAAGTGATTTGGCATATTCGTGTGGTTTTGTTTGATAAAATCTCTATAACCCCAACGTTTACGTTTCGTTAGTGTTTGTTATATTGTGACGCTTGCTGATCTACTTTTTTGTTTCCATGATATTCTCTGTTAAGAGGTGGTGAAAGTGCTTGCGCCACCTATGTACCATACAACTCTTTCTATGCTGTGGCCTGGTATATCATATCACTTTTATTTGCACGCTAGTCCTCTACGCAACATGTTTGCGTATAAAATGCAAATTTCACTGCACTTTAACTGCTCTGAAATCTGGTGGTTTTGATATCATTATACATGCAATGAGTGTGCAAGCTGTTGCATTTTGCCGGCACTGCTGTCTTTCTGGCTTTTTATATGGGCCAATGTCGGTTTCACTGAGACAGGAAAGGAGAAATTATGTGATAACCCGTTTGCCGTGAATCAGGAACAGGGCTTGACAACTAGATAATCTTGATGCTATAGAAGGTAAACAACTCTGTAAGACGTTTATATCCACGAGTTAAATCCCTTTACTTTATAAACAAGAATCACAAAAAACAGAAAATGCTTTTTCTTCTTCTTCTTCTTCTTCTTCTTCTTCTTCTTCTTCTTCTTCTTCTTCTTCTTCTTCTTCTTCTTCTTCCTCTTCCTTTTCTTCTTCTTCTTCTTCTTTTTCTTCTTCTTCTTCTTCTTCTTCTTCTTCTTCTTCTTCTTCTTCTTCTTCTTCTTCTTCTTCTTCTTCTTCTTCTTCTTCTTCTTCTTCTTCTTTTTCTGCTTCTTTTTCTTTTCTTCTTGTTCTTATTCCTTCTGTCTCTTCTTTTTCTTCTTTTCCTTTTCAAACCTTTTTTCCTCCTTTTTTCTATTATTTTTCTTCTACTTCTTTTTTTTTTTTTTTTTTATTCTTTTCCTTTTTTTTTTTTTTCCTTTTCGTCTTCATTTTTCTTCTTTAAACACTATAGTGGCAGCTGTCCAGCTAGCTCTAAAGACAGGTAAGAAATGGAAAGTACTAGATGCGATAGAAACTGCCCATGATGCACCAATATTGAAAGAAGTCACGGGGTACACACAAGCTAACTGACGTGCCCAGGGCACGAGAAGGTTATGTTAGTTAATGGTCCAAAGCCAAAGCCAAAGAGCGCAGAGACATGGTAATACAGCAGATAAGGGACGCGAAAAACAAGATTCGTGTCCAAAAAAATCCCACAAGTCGCAGAAAGGCCAGTGGATCGAGAGCGCCCTGTCACGATTACTCACATAGGGTGAGATCTGGCGAATGGCCTTGCTGCAGCTAAGCTTTGCCGGAAGATCTACGGACGAGGTGTTACCGTCCGTCGTCAACATGGCGAAATGGCGTGCGACTACTGACCCGACATGCCTACTGTGCAGAGCTAAGCGGACGCTCGAGCACGTATTGTTCGCGTGCAGAAAAGATCAAAGATAGGGAAGATACACTTGGCGCCACAATAAAGTCATAAAAGAGTTAGAGGACATTGTGGTCGAAGCCAGGATGAGGACCAACGCTAGGGCAAGTCCTACCATTATTCCCATGCGCTTCCTCGAGGCTGGGCAGATTCATCAACATAAGCTCCCCCCCAATTCTTGACTGTGCGAGGGACTGGTAACTGGCTGTCGACCTGCCTGGTTTCGAGAGGTACCCAGAGTCAGTCGGGAAGACCGGCCTGTGACCTGATATAGTTCTACACTGTGCGGGAAACTGCCAGCTCATATTGATTAAGCTGACCGTGCCCTACGTGTCAAGGATCTAAGAAAATCACATGTACAAGCTCGAGCTGTGTGCATCACGAGGAGGTGGGATTGGCCTGGTTCATCTACGGGTCATTGACTTGCTATTTAAACGTTTCACCTCTCGTCGTTCCCATAACTTAAATTTGTGCACAAAAGCTCCGATTGCATCATAGGATAGAATAATGTTGCCATGTTCTCCTTGAAGTTATAAGTTCAAGTTACTCAAAAGTTAGTGACGAAGCGATGATCAGTGTCAGAAATAGTTATTGTTCAGTGTATATATTCTTCTTCTTCTTCTTCTTCTTCTTCTTGTTCACCGGCTGTGAATTCCGGCGGTAAGTCGCGGTTGCTCGTCCAAATGGACTTTTTGCGTTTACCTTGACCTGAGTTTTGCGTGTACATCCGTTTTACTGGCTTATTTTTTACAATTCTCGTTCCCCGCCTCTCCGGCAGATGTACTCCGACTTCGAGGGAAGTGAATATATTCAATGTTAATACTTCTTCTTCTTCTTCTTCTTCTTCTTCTTCTTCTTCTTCTTCTTCTTCTTCTTCTTCATCATCGTCATCATCATCATCATCATTCCAGTCCCTTGAGTTTTATTGCTGCAGATATCACCTTCCTCCATTTATCTCTCTGGTTGGCATATTTATGTTGATAATTATGTGTAATAAATGTTCATGAATTATAACACTGTCTCTATTCTTTTACTCAGCAGTATTCTTCTATAGTCGTCATTTTTTGGTCTGTTGTCCTTGTCCCTTGGTCCTTTCTGTCTCCTTCCCCTCCCTCATGTCCTCTACCTACACCGTGGTTTGTGGTGCTGTTGTTGTTCGTACTGTTGTTGTTGGTGATGCCGCTATGGTTGGTGGTTACGTTGTTGTTGGTGTTGCCGCTGTGGTTGTTGGTTATGATGTTGTTGGTGGTGCCGCTATGGTTGGTGGTTGTGTTGTTGCTGGTGCTGCTGCTGTGGTTGGTGTTTATGTTGTTGTTCATGATGCCGCTGTGGTTGGTGGTTATGTTGTTGTGGGTGATGCAGCTGTGGTTGGTGGTTATGTTGTTGTTGGTGATGCCGCTGTAGTTGGTGGTTGGTGGTTATGTTTTTGTTGGTGATGTCACTGTGGTTGGTGGTTATGTTGTTGTTGGTGATGCCGCTGGGGTTGATAATTCCTTAGTGGTTTCTGAAGGTTTGGTGCCACACGGTGGGTTAACATCTGTAACAAAGTCGCACGACTGGATAATCTGGTTAAAAATCAGACCTAACGAAATATAAATATCAGGGGAGTGGTTTGACGTGGGTAATGTGTTAGCAATATTAGTTGTCTTCCTGCACTGTAGCTGCTGTATCTGTTTGTTATCTCGCTGCAATGTGACTCCTGTCGGTAATGCGTCAGCTAAATGAGTTTATATATTTTTGCTGGCTTGTGTATTTGTGCTGACGAAGGTTATCTAGCCACAACGTTTACTTGTCGTTTGTGTTTGTGATTATGTGCAGCTTACTGGTTCTAATTTTCGTTTGCTTTGTAGATGGCATTAGCAACATCATTCTTGTCCAGTGCCGCGCTAGTCGTGGTAACGGCCTTGCTTGGCTGAAAATCTGCTAGTGCTAGCATTCGCTCGTGTTCTTCTCCTCCGTCTAAAGTCGTTTCTGCAATGTGGGATGTCAGGTTTGGTATACGCTGTCCAGCATTCGGCGATACCGTAGTGCCTGACTCTAGTATCAGATGCACAAATTACAGGTTATAAGAGTTAACACCAACAGGGCACGTCTGGTCCATAAGTAAGTATATTAAAGATCTGATTTCCACGCGACACAACACAACACAACTCACCTTAACTAAACACAACTCAAAACAAAACAGAACTCCACTCAACTCAGTAATGCATTATATTATAATG
This sequence comes from Candidula unifasciata, assembly GCA_905116865.2. Lineage (NCBI taxonomy): Eukaryota > Metazoa > Mollusca > Gastropoda > Stylommatophora > Geomitridae > Candidula > Candidula unifasciata. Next base: position 62,917 of record CAJHNH020006868.1, on the reverse strand, counting down.
TATTGAATTGTTTTATACTATATTATATAATATTGTACAGATAAAAACTGGCTGTCACCTAAAAATAACAATAAATGATGAAGAAATCACAAACTTTGAATATCTAGGCTCTATAATAAACAATGGAAACTGTTCAACAGAAATTAAAAGGAGGATGGCCATAGCAATGCAAAGATTGAACAGCCTTAAAAGTCTATGGTTAAGCACCAGCAAGAAGATAGAAATTAGAATTTTGAGAGCATGCATCTTCCCTCTGGCTACATACGGATGCCAGTCGTGGACTATCTCTCGGTCCCTAAGAAAAAGAATAGGGTCTTTTGAGCTGAAATGCTATAGAAAGATTCTCAGAATATCTTGGACAAAAAAGATGAGAAATATTGATATTTTAAAAGATCTGAACATCAAGGAAGATTGACTAATAAACAGCATGCTTTCTCGAAAGCTGAAATATTTTGGTCATATCCAGCGCCACGACGGATTGGAAAAAATTATAGCAGAAGACATGGTATTAGGAAGGAGGGGCAGAAGTCGACCGACACGAAGATGTGCACAGGATATAAGTGACTCCTTAAGTGTGAAAGTGCATGAGGCGCGAGAACGGGCGAGAGACCGAGTTTCTTTCAGGCAGACTGTGATGAGAGCGACGTTCTGCAAAGGACCTGCTACATAATGATTATATTGTACTGTACCGCACCGCAACGCACTGCACCGCACTGCACCGCACCGCACTGCACCGCACTGCACCGCACTGCACCGCACCGCACTGTACCGCACCGCATCGCCGATATTGTATCAACTCTCGTGCCGGACAATGATGATTACAAATAGCTGTTGTAGTCTACAATACCATCAGCGAAGCAGATCTCTGGTGGGAAGTGTCGTAGGTCATTCGGAATACGAGTGGATCTGACACTACCGACAGCCACTCCGCCGTACATCACCTGATTAGATCCATTATCATGCGACCAGATATCTTCGTCGGGACACAGACTTCTAGACAATCGTCGTCATGCGAGCTGGTGTCGGAAATGACTGGCTCTGGCTCAGGCGCCTCATCAATCTGAATATATCGATTTTGCAATCTGACATTGATTTTTCATCCATGGTGGTGCCATGATAATCTATGAGCATCCGATAATGATAAAAATCTGTCGTTGTCAATCTTGTTTTCGTACATCATCTGATCCACAGGAGGATTAGTCAAAGCAAAAAAAACCTTCCTAATCAACGCAGGCGCCGTACAGGATCTGATTAGATCCACTATCATACGACCCTCTCCTTCGGGACACAAACTTCTAGCACAATCGTCGTCATACGAGCTGATGTCGGAAATGACTGACTCTGGCTCAGGCGCCTCATCAATTTCAATATATGAGATTTCGCAATCTGACATTGATTTTTCAGCCATGGTGGTGCCTGGCAATGGTGATGTACACTCTCTCTGATAATTTATAAGAGTATCTTATAATGACGAAAATCTGTCGTTGTCAATGAAGTTTTCGTACATCACCTGATCCGCAGGAGGATTGGGCAAAGCTAATAACCCCTCGTAATCAAAGCAGGCGCCGTAGAGGATCTGATATGATCCATTATCATATGACCCGATATCAGATTCGGGAAACAAACTTCTAGCACAATCGTCTTCATACCAGCTGATGTCGGAAATGACTGGCTTCGGCTCAGGCGCGTCATCAATTGGAATATATGCTATTTCTGCATTTGAAGATGATCTGCCAGTCTCCCCATTGCCTGGTAATGCGGATTTACACAGCCTCTGATATTTAAGAGTATCTAGAAATGGCGTACATCTGCCAGACTCGATGCAGTTTTTGTACATCACCTGATCCACAGGAGGATCAGGCAAAACACTCCAGTTGTCGTACTGGGGGCAAGTATCATTATTTCTCTTACATTTGAAACGTCGTCTTATCTAGCGTTTCTGTCTTCTCGTGTTCTCAAGAAAAGTTCGCAGTCTAGGTAAACATCCGTGTGAAGACACACCCATTCTTTTAAAGTTATCTACGTAAAAATCATCTGTGCAGCACTCACATGGACACCAGAGGTAAAGAGAAAAAAAGGGGCGCCTAAAAACAACATGGAGACGAACGATGGAGGGTGACTTGAGTGCGGCATCACTGACATAGAAAACTGCACTGAAGATTGCACAGGACAGGAAAGCATGGAAAGTCCTCTCTGAAGCCTCCTGTGCCACTAAGCATGAAGAGAATTCAAAACAACGTTTTTCCGTATTGAATTTTAAAAATGCGGATACAAATACTACATTGAACAATTTATTGCCAGGCATATTTCGCTGTATCTCATCAGGTGTGTTACTGCAGAGTTACATCAACATAAAATAAAGCATAAAACTGAATAAATTCAACTCAAATGCGAATAGTTTCTTCTAAAACATTGTGTGTGTGTTTCATGGCCACGGGAAGCTCACTGTAGTCACGTGACTTACCTGGGTAACTTCACATTTACGATAAATTCCGTCTGCTTACAAAGGAGGGAGTTGTTGATTTTTATTGGTATCGCTTCGGCGATTCTCAAAAGTCTCCTGTTCGGAGTGTGGTAAACCACACGGAAAGCACTGTCTGAGTCAATTATGTGTCCGAAATTAAGTAGATGAATTCCTATGGAAGAAGCGGCTTCTTTCCTCTTGACTGATCTGGACATCCTATGTTGGTTGACAAGACTTCTCTTGCGTATGGTGTGCTTCTCGTACCTGGCTGTGCGGATCTTTACTCTCAGTGTCTGCACTCTTAGCGGCATATTGTATTGTACTGTGCTGTAACGCACCGCTTCGCACCGCACCGCACTGCACCGCACCGCATCCCCGATATTGTATCAACTCTCGTGCCAGACAATGAGGATCGCAAATAGCTGCCGTAGTCTACAATACCATCAGAGAATGCAGATCTCTGTTGGGAAGTTTCGTACTTTATTCGGAATACGAGTGGATCTGACACTACCGACAGCCACCCCTCGTAATCGCGGCAGGCTCCGTACATCACCTCATTAGATCAATAATCATACGACCCGATATCTGCTTCAGGGAACGAACTTCTAGCACAATAGTCGTCAAACGAGCTGGTGTCGGAAATGACTGGCTGTGACTCAGGCGCCTCATCCATTTCAATATATGCGATTTCGCAATCTGACCTTGATTTTTCAGCCATGGTGGTGCCTGGCATTGGTGATTTACACTCTCTCTGATAATTTATAAGAGTATCGGATAATGACGAAAATCTGTCGTTGTCAATGGAGTTTTCGTACCTCACCTGATCCACAGGAGGATTCGGCAACTCAAATAACCCCTCGTAATCAAAGCAGGCGCCGTACAGGATCTGATATGATCCATTATCATAGGACCCGATATGAGATTCGGGAAACAAACTTCTAGCACAATCGTCGTCATACCAGCTGATGTCGGAAATGACTGGCTTCGGCCCAGGCGCCTCATCAGTTCGAATATATGCTATTTCTGCATTTGAAAATGATCTGCCAGTCTCGTCGTAGCCTGGCAATGAAGATTTACACTGTTTCTGATATTCTTTAAGAGTATCTAGCAATGGCGTATCTCTGCCGGACTCGATGCAGTTTTCGTACATCACCTGGTCCACAGGAGGATTAGGCAAAACACACCAGTTGTCGTACTGGGGGCAAGTATCATTATTTCTCTTACATTTGAAACGTCGTCTTATCCAGCGGTTCTGTCTTCTCGTGTTCTCAAGGAAAGTTCGCAGTCTAGGTAAACATTAGTGTGAAGACACATCCATTCTTTTAAAGTTATCTACGTAAAAATCACATGTAGCTCTCTGTGCAGCTCTCACATGGACACCAGAGGTAAAGAGAAAAAAGGGGCGCCCAAAAACAACATGGAGACGAGCGATGGAGGGTGACTTGAGTGCGGCATCTCTGACATGGAAAACTGCACTGAAGATTGCACAGGACAGGAAAGCATGGAAAGTCCTCTCTGAAGCCTCATGTGCCACTAGGCATGAAGAGAATTCAAAACAATGTTTTTCCGTAATGAATTTAAATAATTCGGGTACAAACAATACATTGCACAATTTATTGCCAGACATATTTCGCTGTATCTCATCAGGTGCGTTACTACAGAGTTACATCAACATAAAATAAAGCACAAAACTGAATAAATTCAACTGAAATGCGAATAGTTTCTTCTAAAACATTGCGTCTGTTTCATGGCAACCGATAGCTCACTGTAGTCACGTATCTTAACAGGGTAATTTCACATTTACGATAAATTCCGTCTGCTTACAAAGGAGGGAGTTGTTGATTTTTATTGTTAACGATTCGACGATTCTCAAAAGTCTCCTGTTCGGAGTGTGGTAAACCACACGGAAAGCACTGTCTGAGTCAATTATGTGTCCGAAATTAAGTAGATGAATTCCTATGGAAGAAGCGGGTTCTTTCCTCTTGACTGGTCCCAATATCCTATGTTGGTTGACAAGACTTCTCTTGCGTCCGGTATGCTTCTCGTACCTGGCTGTGCCGATCTTTACTCTCAGTGTCTGCACTCTTAGCGGCATATTGTATTGTACTTTTACTGTACCGCACCGCATCGCACTACACTGCACCGCACAGCACTGCATCGCACCGCATCCTCGATATTGTATCAACTCTCGTACCAGACAATAAGGATCGCAAATAGCTGCCGTAGTCTACAATACCATCAGAGAATGCAGATCTCTGGTGGGAAGTTTCCTACGTTTTTCGGAATACGAGTGAATCTGGCACTACCGACAGCTACCCCTCGTAATCGCGGCAGGCTCCGTACATCATCTGATCAGATCAATAATGATACGACCCGATATCTGCTTCAGGGAACGAACTTCTAGCACAATCGTCGTCAAACGAGCTGGTGTCGGAAATGACTGGCTCTGACTCAGGCGCCTCATCAATTTCAATATATGCGATTTCGCAATCTCACACTGATTTTTCAGCCATGGTGGTGCCTGGCAATGGTGATTTACACACTCTCTGATAATTTATAAGAGTATCGGATAATGACGAAAATCTGTCGTTGTCAATCTTGTTTTCGTACATCATCTGATCCACAGGAGGATTAGTCAAAGCAAAAAAAAAAAACCTTTTTAATCAACGCAGGCGCCGTACAGAATCTGATTATATCCACTATCATACGACCCTCTCCTTCGGGACACAAACTTCTAGCACAATCGTCGTCATACGAGCTGATGTCGGAAATGACTGACTCTGGCTCAGGCGCCTCATCAATTTCAATATATGAGATTTCGCAATCTGACATTGATTTTTCAGCCATGGTGGTGCCTGGCAATGGTGATTTACACTCTCTCTGATAATTTATAAGAGTATCTTATAATGACGAAAATCTGTCGTTGTCAATGAAGTTTTCGTACATCACCTGATCCACAGGAGGATTGGGCAAAGCAAATAACCCCTCGTAATCAAAGCAGGCGCCGCACAGGATCTGATATGATCCATTATCATACGACCCGATAACAGATTCGGGAAACAAACTTCTAGCACAATCGTCTTCATACCAGCTGATGTCGGAAATGACTGACTCTGGCTCAGGCGCCTCATCAGTTAGAATATATGCTATTTGTACATTTGAAAATTAACTGCCAGTTTCCCCATTGCTTGGCAATGAGGATTTACACTGTCTCTGATATTCTTTAAGAGTATCTAGCAATGGCGTACATCTGCCGAACTCGATGCAGTTTTCGTACATCACCTGATCCACAGGAGGGTTAGGCAATACACACCAGTTGTCGTACTGGGTGCAAGTATCATTATTTCTCTTACATTTGAAACGTCGTCTTATCCAGCGTTTCTGTCTTCTCGTGTTCTCAAGGAAAGTTCACAGTCGTGATAAACATCCGTTTGAAGACACATCCATTTTTTTTAAAGTTATCTACGTTAATATCACATGTAGCTCTCTGTGCAGCTCTCACATGCACACCAGAGGTAAAGATAAAAAAGGGGCGCCCAAAAACAACATGGAGACGAACGATGGAGGGTGACTTGAGTGAGGCATCTCTGACATGGAGAACTGCACTGAAGATTGCACAGGACAGGAAGCGTGGAAAGTCCTCTCTGAAGCTTCATGTGCCACTAAGCATGAAGACATTTCAAAGCAATGTTTTTCCGTTACTTACTTAGTCGCTCCTCTTCTACCTTGGGGTGTAGAGGTTTGCCAGAGAGATCGCCAGACGTCTCTATCAGCAGTTTTCTTTCTGGATTTGTTCCATTCCAGTCCTCTGTCAGTTAGGGACTGTCGGATGTTGTCTTCCCAGCGCACCCCCTGGGTCGTCCTGTATGTCTGGTTCCCTGGTTCTTAGCCTCCCATGCCTGCCATGGTGGCCGATTTTCTCCCATTCTGCATACATGTCCAAACCATCGTAACTGTGACTGATCCACTCGGGTTTGTAAGGACTGGGTATCAAGATCTTGACGTATTGTCTGATTGCGGACTTTGTCCCTTCTTGTCACGTGGACCACCTTTCTCAGATATCTCATTTCCGAAGCCTGCAGCTGGCTTCTGTGAGCTGTTGTCATTGCCCATGACTCACACCCATAGGTCAGGACTGGTACACAGGTAGAGCGTTAAACAGCCATTTTCGTCCTCTTGCCAATTTCTCTTTTGCTAAGAAACCCTCGGTTTATGGCCTGAAAGAGTCTCACAGCAGCTGCTTTTCGTGTAGCCAGCTCAGTCTTAATGCCTCCATTTTGGTCTAATACAACTCCAAGGTATTTGAACTGGTTAACCTGCTCCAATGCATACTGTACCATCAGGATCTTGTGTTTCTTCTCCTCTCTTGAGATCACAATGGTTTTATTTTTGGAGATATTATGGTCATCTCTCTCTTTTCAAGCTCTTCCTTCCAGACAAGTAAGTTGGACTGAAGGTGTGCCTCTGATTTAGCTATCAGGGCCACATCATCTGCAAATGCCAGCTCTGATATACAGATTGGTCTCATCTTCCAGTACCCTACAGAGTACTTCTTTGTCTTCTCCTTACAGGTCTTGATGACATCATCCATCATAAGAATGAAGAGGTAAGGTGAGAGAATATCACCTTGTCTAACACCGCTGGTGGTCTTAAATTCTTCTGACTTTTGGTCTGTTGTTTTTACATAATTTCTGCAGCTTTTGTAGAAACTCTGTATTGCACTGATCAGGGTTGCTGGAATGTTTTTCCCCGCCAAGCAGCCCCAGAGCTTGTTCCAGAGTACTTTGTCAAATGCCTTTTCCAGATCCAAAAAGCATAGATGCATTTCACTCTTATATTCAAGGGTTTTTTCACTCATCTGTCTCAGTGTGAAGATAAGGTCTTGAGTGCTTCGGTTTGCTCTGAAGCCACATTGGGCCTCCTCTAGCTGTGGCTCTACCAGACTTCTAAGTCTCTGCTCAAGAATTCTAGAATAACTTTTACCAGGAACGCTGAGGAGGGATATGCCTCTGTGGTTTTCACATTGTCTGTTATCACCTTTTTTAAATATAGGTATAATGATGGAAATCTCCCAATCTTTTGGTATAGTTTTGCTACAACAGGCTGCCTGCAGAACCTTCAGTAGAAGGCGCTCACCTGCGACACCCATATATTTGATCATCTCTGGTGTTATACCATCATGACCTGCTGCTTTTCCCAGCTTAATCTTCTCAATAGCTGCCTTCAACTCTACCATCCTGATGTTATCATCTTCATAGATGATTTCCTTCTCAGCAGTGAGGTTCATTATTTCTGGGTCATGACTTCCCTCAACACTAAGGAGCTCTGAGAAGTATTCTTTCCATCTGCCTATGATATTATCTGTAGAAGTAAGCAGAGCTCCTTCCTTGATGTTTTTCCGTAATGAATTTAAATAATGAGGATACAAATAATACATTGCACAATTTTTTTGCCAGGCATATTTCGCTGTATCTCATCAGGTGCGTTACTACAGAGTTATATCAACATAAAATAAAGCACAAAACTGAATAATTTCAACTGAAATACGAAGTTTCTTCTAAAACATTGCGTCTGTTTCATGGCCACCGGAAGCTCACTGTAGTCACGTGACTTACCAGGTTAACTTCACATTTTACGATAAATTCCGTCTGCTTACAAAGGAAGGAGTTGTTTATTTTTATCGTTAACGCTTCGGCGATTCTCAAAAGTCTCCTGTTCGGAGTGTGGTAAACCACACGGAAAGTACTGTCTGAGTCGATTATTTGTCCGGAATTAAGTAGATGAATTCCTATGGAAAAAGCGGGTTCTTTCTTCTTGACTGGTCTCGACATCCTATGTTGGTTGACAAGACTTCTCTTGCGTCCGGTGTGCTTCTCGTACCTGGCTGTGCCGATCTTTACTCTCAGTGTCTGCACTCTTAGCGGCATATTGTATTGTACTGTACTGTACCACACCGCATCGCACCGCACTGCACTACATCGCACTGCATCGCATCCCCGATATTGTATCAACTCTCGTGCCAGACAATGTCTTGTCTTGTCTTGTTCACAATTGCCTCACAGCGTAGTGGGGAGTCGCAGTTTTCTATCCTGGGCCAGGTGTGTTGCATGTGTTGTTGTTAGTCCGTGTTGCCTCAGGATCTCTGATATATTGTCTATCCATCGTACTCTCGGTCTGCCTCTTGCTCTAGGGCAGTAGTGTTGTTCGTTGTATGCTCGTAGAGGCAGTTGGTCGGTTTGCATTCACATCAAGTGGCCAAACCACTCGATTTGTTGCTTCTTTATGTATTGCAGGCATGGTGTGGTTCCTACAATTGATCTAATGTTCTCGTTTCGAACTCTGTCTCTCCTTGTGACATTGGCAGCCTTACGTAAGCATCTCATTTCGCACGTCGTGATCTTTTTCTCCTGTGCTCTTGTTAGGGACCAGGTTTGGCATTGGTAGCAGAGGGTTGGTAGAAATATGCAATTTATCAGTTGTCGTTTTAGTGCCATAGTGATGCTTGGGTATTTTAGCAGTGGGGAGAGTTGGTAAGTTACTGCGTTCGCCTTTTGACATCTTGCCTCAAGTTCCCTATCAATTCTTCCATCATCTGTGAAGATGCTCCCCAAGTATTTAAATTGCTGCACTTGTTTGAGTTGTTCGTTGTTAACTTGAATAGTTAGTATATTAGGTGTTCTACTTATTTTCAGAATTTCTGTTTTGGTGATGCTGATCTTCATGTTATATTCGTTGCAGCCTGTGTGTAGCGCATTTACGTGGATTTGAAGTTCTTTTTCGTTTTCATGAATTATGCTTTGGTCGTCTGCGAAAAGTATTTCGTTCAGCTGGGGATGTACTTCTTCAGGATCGGCGTGTATGTTTTCATTATAATGATCTGAACGAATGAGGATCGCAAATAGCTGCCGTAGTCTACAATACCATCAGAGAATGCAGATCTCTGGTGGGAAGTTTCCTACGTTATTCGGAATACGAGTGGATTTGACACTACCGACAGCCACCCCTCGTAATCGCGGCAGGCTCCGTACATCACCTCATTAGATCAATAATCATACGACCCGATATCTGCCTCAGGAAACAAACTTCTAGCACAATCGTCGTCAAACGAGCTGGTGTCGGAAAGGATTGGCTCTGACTCAGGCGCCTCATCAATTTCACTATTTGCGATTTCGCAATCTCACATTGAGTATAGGATAATGACGAAAATCTGTCGTTTTCAATGAAGTTTTCGAACATCACCTGATCCACAGGATAACCCCTCGTAATCAAAGCAGGCACCGTACAGTATCTGATATGATCCATTATCATACGACCCGATATCAGATTCGGGAAACAAACTTCTAGCACAATCGTCGTCATACCAGCTGTTGTCGGAAATGACTGGCTTCGTCTCAGGCGCCTCATAAATTGGAATATATGCTATTTCTGCATTTGAAAATGATCTGCCAGTCTCCCCATTGCCTGTCAATGAGGATTTACACTGTCTCTGATATTTTTTAAGAAAATCTAGCAATGGCGTACATCTGCTGGACTCGATGCAGTTTTCGTACATCACCTGATCTACACGAGGATTAGGCAAAACACACCAGTTGTCGTACTCGGGGCAAGTATCATTATTTCTCTTACATTTGAAACGTCGTCTTATCCAGCGGTTCTGTCTTCTCGTGTTCGCAAGGAAAGTTCGCAGTCTAGGTACTGTCTGAGTCAATTATGTGTCCGGAATTAGGTAGATGAATTCGTATGGAAGAAGCGGGTTCTTTCCTCTTGACTGGTCTCGACATTCTATGTTGGTTGACAAGACTTCTCTTGCGTCCGGTGTGCTTCTCGTACCTGGCTGTGCCGATCTTTACTCTCAGTGTCTGCACTCTTAGCAAAGATGTGGATGTGGATGTGCTGCTCCCAAAATTTTCAGAACGTCCTACCTCTCTAATGGAATTCACAATGTCTGCACGATCTATCGGCCAGCCCTCTGTAACAAAGGAGTAACCGGCTAATTTGTCAGCTCTTTTATTGCCAACAACACCCGCTTGACCTGGGATAAAGATGAAGGTAACTTCACGAATAGTGGATTTTTGCAATGACACGATTTAGTGTCTGCGTACAAAACCAGACTCGACCCTCCGGACCATGCTCATGGAATCATTCAGCACACATATGTGAGAATAGCCCAGCAGTGCTAGCCGCATGAAAGCTCCTGTTAGCGCCAAGACCTCCATTGCCATGCTGCTAGTAGTCATAATGAAAGCACAACTAGCCTCCTAGACCGAGCTGCCTGCAGAGCACGCAGTAAATGTCCATGCACTTTTTAGTCCTCGTACAACGGACCCATCTGTGTAGATCAGTACATCCGCCACATCTGAATTGTCACATATTAGCGCGTGGACCTCTGCATTGGCAGCAACTGGATTCTGCTCCCGGCAGCTCCTTTCAAGCGCGGCAACACAGGAAAAAGTGCAATTGAACACCGGAGGCACAGGTATCCCTTCTTCGCCGAGGTTGATGTCTGTAAAAGTGCAGACCTGTAAGCTATCGTCCTCTGCTGAGCCATGATTTGCCCCCTTTTTAACCTGTTGCCCTCCTTCCTAAAGATACAATTGTGCAGATTCTGCTTCAGATCCGAGCTTATCTTTCAGGTATGCACGACTCCTCCAGATCGTCATCATATAGTGCATTGTCAGAATAATGCGCATCGCTTCATTTTGCACCGTTTCAAGTCTTTCAGTCTGAGTATCGCTAACTGTAAGTATGACTAAAGCATATTCGATTGGAGAAAGTACTGTTCCCTGAAAGAGTAGCAGAAGCAGTCTCTGCTCGATGTTGGGGTTGACCAGGATCCTCTGTTCTGAAAAGCCATTACGGGCTTTCGTTATAACATGGTCAACGTGGTCTTTGAAGGACAGACTGCGATCAAACTTCAAACCCAGATACCCACCTGCACATTATTATTTGTTTCAATCCTTAGCCGCAGAGGACTGCAGGTTGCACGAGTCTGGTGTAGCAGTTACAGGTAACCTATTTATAACTTCTTTGGAGGTTGAACAGAGCATCTAGGATTTTGCCCCTTTAGTCTACCACCCGGACTGAGATTTAGCAATCATAGAGTGCTCAACCTTCAGATAGCAGCCGGGGTGGGGAGCTGGCAACCCACACACATCAGATAGCAGTGTGTTCAAATATTAGTGTGTTATAAATTTTGAACTGGAATTCGCTTCTGTTATTGGCATCCGAATAGTGCGTCTTTGAGTCATGTGGGTGATAAAGCTCAGACTGCAATTCCTATATACACAAATAAAATAAAATACAAAAAGCAGTTTACATTTTTTTTTTTTTAACATAGACCTATCGGCACTCGTTCAGTGAGCATCATCTCATCATTGCTCATCTCGTTTTGTTCCTCTGGGACTGTCGTATGGTAGTTTCGTCGCGTACCTTTACTTCAGGATTATTTTCCCTAAATCCTCAGGTACTCTGAGATAGGGGTATCCTGAATGTTGGCTCTCGTTCGTTTAGAGTCCAAGTCTTCGGTTTAAACACACATTCAGCCTATCTCAGGAATGAGGTGACTCGAGCTCTGACATCATAGGGTTAACACAAATTCTTAAGTACAACTCGGTCAGACATCCTCATTACTAATTTTGCCACCCGACTGGTAAACAACGTAAACACAGTCAATTATTTAAACAACAGTTGATTTGACAAAACATTATTGTAATCTCAACGACAACAAGTCACTAGATCAACTAAACTTCGTTCAAGAACAAGAAGACTTCTAAACAAAGATCATAGTATAGAACTGGAATTAACAGACAGGTCTGCATCAGGCGCCACTAAAAGACTCATCCTCATCCTAGCACGGAGAGAGAAGCGAGATAGTTCGAGGTTCAAGAGCGGTGGTTGTCACTATATTCCTTGCAGATATTAAACTTATCTGATCAAAGTCTTCAAGCGTCTCAGCAACACAGGAGCGTAGACCTCTGTACTTTTTAAAATTTCCAGGCAACCACGTGAAGTAATAATTCTCGTCGCTCGTGACGTGGAGAAGGATCAATCCGTCTTTCAATGACGTTCTCTTGTGTTAACCTTTAAAGTGTAGACTATATACAAGTTGACAATCACGGCTCGACTGCTTCTGCTTAGTATCTCAGGCGTTGTGAACAATATTTTACAGTTCTACATGACGCACAGGTGTACGATATATATGCAGATGACATGCGATACTGCTGGACCACACAGGATGGCAGATGAATTGACATTCTGACTATTGCTTGGACACTTGTTGGATTCTTCGGCATCCTGCAAATAACAAGGCAATATCTATGAGCAAACCTCACTCAGTACACCGTGCCAATCATACTCCTCTCACTCTCCATATGTGCTCAGAGGTAACTGTGAGGCCAATCAAGACCATTTAGGTAGACCTTTCCGTTAGGAGCCTTTACAATTCCTTAGAGTGAGTAAACAGCTAATCGGGCGTTACTTTTGATACCAACAGTCTCTTAATCCTGTTTTATAGCGAAAGCTAGTCAGATCCTTGATTGATCCGAATAGGTTTAGAACGCAGGGTACAAGAATTTACAAAGAAATTTCCGCCGAAAGTGTATTCACTCCAGCGTTTCTATCGTCCCACGTCGCAGGCGATTGTGGAGAAAAGAGATTCGGCGTTATCATCCTTTTCACCTTTTCTCGCAAAAACATACAGGCACTGAGCACAAAAATATATATTTAAGGAAAACTCACCCATGATGATGAATTGTTTCCGAGAAAATGGATTCTTCATTAACGACAATGGCCGCAGTGCCTAAACACAACTGTTCACTTGAACGGCTGAGTAGTAGTGACGTACAAAATTCTAGTCCCTGACTACCACAGTTGGGCAATAATATGGCACAAGCTTGCAGTAAAGCGGTCAAATTATTAAGCTTGAACAGGCACAGAAAACGTGTCGTATTGTACATATTGACACTATACGCCAAGAAGGATTGATTTAGGAGTGATTTATTCTCACATCTGGATTCCCCAACAACACATGAACTATATATCTACGGACGGACTATCCGATGTATAAAAACACCAATTAGTGAGGGGGTCTCCAGACTGTGGACAAGTCTTTTGTGGTAGGAAAGTTGATGCTGTTATACGACAGGGACCTTGCGGTATTGAGCTGAGGTACAATCTGCGGGAAAGTATCGGTGGGGGCACTTCGTAAATGGGGATTCCTATTTAAGTGACGTGGTCACCATTATAAACCAAACTCTATTATAGGATGAGTCAAACACTATATGTCCATTGGAATGGAAGTGTGTAATGGTTTCTTCACAACTCCCAAAATCCAACTAAAAGGAGGGAGAAATAGTACTACTGGGGTTGTAAATTATTTCCCTCGGTTATTTCCCCTAGAACGCTGAACGTTTACTGATCATTAATTTTCTGGCTATAGCAAACACTTTTTCAAAAACCAAACTGAAGGGAACAGGTAGAAGGAGGGCTAGAGGGTAAGAGGGCAAGATGTAGACAACCATACATTTCAGAGGATAACATCAACAGATGGACGGACAGCAGTATTAGAGAGTCTAGAATCAAGAGCGTGTTGGAGATTCATTGCAACTGACCTTTATTGTGGAGATGCCAGCTGATTGACAGACTGAATTTCTGACAGTGAGTTTGATGTGACGAAGTAGTCAAGCCGTTCGCCTCGCGCTCTGAAAGTCTTGGGATCCCTTCACGGAGACTTCATTCAGTTCTGGCGTGCCGTCTTTATGGCAATAAAAGTAAGCCAGATCAGTAAAACTGATATACACTCAACGTTAAAGTTCTGAAAAAGCCTAAAAGTCCAGACGTGGACCAACAATGATGAATATCCACTGGAGTTTACTTCGGGTGAGCAAGAAGAAGAACTTGATCATTTTAACTTTAATTTTAAGTTCAAATTCTAGCCGTTTGTAGACGTTATACTCCGACATTCCAAAAGATCTTAAAGTTTAAAAAAAAAAAAATCTGGCTCGTAAACATAATCTTGTTACTAAATGTGAAGTCCTTAAACTAAATCAAATCTGATGGTTTTAAATCAAACTCAACGATGTTAAGTTGTTAATCATACATAATACTAAACATGCAACCATGAATAGGATAACTGTTTCACTCTTAGATATTGAAATTACTTTTAAACATTCAAATGAATACATAATCTCGTCATCCCCTTGTGGGATGCAAATTTCAGTTATTTTGAAACCCCTCCCTGGCTTTTGCCGGGGGCCCTAAATATAGCTAGGCTTTACATATGGCCTAACGGCTGAACGGGGTTTCCGGGACCTCTTCACGGGTGATCCTCATCCGCATGGTGGCACTTTGTGTCAGCAGGTGTTTATAGCCCGTGTGATGTCCTGGTGGGGTACAACTTACTAACTTACTACTTACACATTCCAATATATGCAGTTCTATTTCATTAAAAACCGTGTTTGGGTTATACGAATTTAAACACACAATATTCTTTAATTTGTGAAACAGATGATCTTCTATGCGATGTCATCTGATTCATTTTTTGATGTAAGAATCGGCATCATAGCCTACTCCTAGTTCCTCGTTCACACATTCTTACATATAATATTTTATCTCACCTGGGGTCTTCTATCAGATTTCGTTCGTACATGGTCATCAGAATGGTTGCCTTGTCCTGCACGTGTTCCTTGTTGTGGTTGTTCGTGTCGACGCATTCCAGCCCCCTGTGGATTTGCTTGACTGAGACAACCAGTCCGATGGTTTCATCAGCCAGTGTCATCTACGACTTTCTTCTTCTCTACCAGTCTCTTCTAAAATCTTGCTTATTGCCATGCAGCTGATTCCCTTAGTAACTCATCAACATTATGTGGAAAGACTGGTGCAAGCGGAGTGACCACAGATCTACTACACGCAATGCTTGCATGTTAGGAGCTCGGACACTTTAAGGCTCTTGCCCTCCCCTCCCCCCTTTTTTTCCCCAATACTTTTACTTATTAACTTAGAAAATGTGGAGAGATGTTAAATGACTCCTAGTTAGTTAGTCAGTCAGTTAGTTCGGTAACTAGTTAGCCAGTTTGTATTTTAGTTAAGTTACTTAGTTAGGTTATCAAAAGATTACCTTCACTGTACATTGAACATGTCCATGACCGCTCAGATCCCATCTTCAGTACATCCCTTAGCCTGTGGTGACTGATAACACTAGTTCTTTATTGGTTTACCATTCTTGTTTAGCTGCGTGTATAGTGTTTCCTGTTTAGCGACACCTCTTTTGACCTGACGTTCTTGTTATCGTTTGGGTGTTGCTGATTCAACGTCGTCATTTGAATCATCTTCTCGTCCTGCCTCCTTGAGAGCATTGAGATTGTCGACCCGGTCCACTGCTTTTCCTGTACTTTCCGTGGCCCTGCCAGCAAGCCAGTCCGCTCGTTCATTCCCATTTACCCCAGAGTGCCCTGCCCCAAAAAGGAAGCTAATTCCTCTCAGACGAAATTTTCCCAGCGACTCCAAAAATTTTCTTCCAATCCATCCTGTCTCTGTTTTCTTGAGCATGCTCGTGAAATCAAAAAGCACGCATGGGGAAAAAGCTGGGGAAAAATGCGGTGTCTTCAGCCACATCATTGCTTTTCTTACCGCCAACCCCTCCATTGTCAGACTACTTGTAGTGGAGGCAAAAGACCTGTTATCTTCCTTTACAGCTTTTCCTTGAGCAAGAACCGTGAAAACGCATGAACTTTGTACGTATCCAACGACGGATCCGTAAATGTCGATAACTGCACCTCCGTCAGTAGAATTTTCAAGAATTAAGGCGTGAACTTCTGCCTCAACCACCAATGGTCCTTGTTTTCTGCAGTCTCTACCAAGTTTTACGCAGACTGAGAAGGATGTGCCGCTTTCTACATGCATTCGTACCCATTCCTCGACAGGTTCTATGTCTTCAGTTGAACCAATTTGTTGAATAATGTCCTTAGCCTGCCCCACCCAGGATTTTCCTCTTTTTTTCCCAGCCGTTCTACCCTTTTAACTGAGAATCTCACTGTTTAATGGATGGTGTGTATCAGCACTGATACGCAGATACGCACGTGCACTGCAGATCACTGTTCTCACTTCCAGAATGTATAGCATCGCTCTGCATAATGTACTTTTTGTGCATACAAGTATGGTTTGCATTTCCTCATCCTGTATCATATCTAGTCTACCTATCAATGTTCGACCAAGAGTCAGAATCGCCAGAGCGTACTCAGTTATAGAAAGATCAGATCCTGATATACGAAAAACAGGTGACGTTCGTCACAGTTCGTCACAGCCATAATCCGGAGCGCCGTTAACCCTTCCTTTGCCTTCATTATCATGTGGTTGACATGCACATAAAAAGCAAGACTGATCAAAACAAACACCTATAACCCCAGTAACTATGTGTGCGTTTAAACACAAATTGTAGTATGTGCTTATACGTTTCAGTAAATAACAATAATTTATTTGATTAAATATTATTGCACACATAAACATACTAAAAAGTCTTAGCCTATTGACCCCACATACCTAAAATAAAATTTTAAGGTTGATGAGACTCACCCACATACCCCACCCACATCACCCCTACTGTCATCTTTGTGTGTGCACCCTGGTGTGTGGGCCCTGGTGCGCCCCCTGGTGCATGCATGTACTTTCTTTCATCCCTGTCATTTCTTAGAAACCATATCCCTTACTGTCTTTGTTTCCTACACCGGCGTTGTTTCCCAGTACAGTTGAATCACTGATAAAATAGACGAACAATCTAACAGCAACCACCAAATCAATACCACTACCACAGCTTAACGACTATACCTGGGTAATTACTATTGCGAAAGTACGTCTCAACAACAGACTGCCTTGTTTACTTGATAGCGGAATTTAGCGGGGAAATATCCAACAATAAACATGGCTACATCTGTGCAATCCACATGGCTATTTTTCTGCTGATAAAATAAACAGAAAGAACGAGGGGGCGGGAAGTTTGTCGAGCTGGGAAAGTGAACGGATTCAGCAATTAGCAGTAAACATTTCCCAGATGAATAGATAATCATAAAAGTAAACCAAATGTAAGCCCAATTACGGAAGATTACAGAACTCGGAACATGTTAAAATGGAAGGTGCTGTGGTCTGAACGTTGGAGAAAAACGTATAAGAAGGAAATGAACAATAAGTGACGGTAATTATTCTGCGGAGAAAGCTTATAAAATAAAAACATAATATAATTGCATCCTTCGTTAATTATGAAGATAGTTCATCGTTGAAAAAAGTAGTTATGCATTGTTTAAATCAAAAATATGCTACGCGTGTATGCTACATGCACAAACACACTCTCAGAATAAATACGAAATGTAAAACACTATTGCAGCCCGCTCTAACACACACGCATTCACACCCTAACACAAACACTCACGCATGTGATTGATACAAAATGACACATGTAACAGAAATTGATAATTAACAAAGATAATTACTTCTGGGGTTGATGTTTGTGTGTGTGTGTGTGTGTGTGTGTGTGTGTGTGTGTGTGTGTGTGTCTGTGTGTGTGTTTTTAAATAGAAACATCACCCTTGACTTTTGAATACATTTAAATAACCCCGATTCGTGCATAGACCTGTGGTAGATTCTATGTGCGTTCTATTATCTAGTCCTTCTTCTTCTTCTTTGTTCACCGACTCGTTGTTCGTCTATTTAGACTTTGGCTTTATGACAGGGCCTGGGATTCGTGTGTACATCCGTTTTACTGGCTTATTTGTGTGTAGTTTTTGTTCCTTGCCGCTCAGACAGATGCACTCCGATTTCGAAGAAAGCTTACAGTTAGTCGACTCCTACGACATGCTTGCTAGAGAGACAGTGGGTCTGTTCTTATTTTTGCCACAGTGGACCCCGAAACTCACACGGGGATAAATGTTCCTACTTCAACAATAGCACTATGGTAGTTTTCAGGTATATTCTGATATAATTAATTAGACATGCTGCACTTAAAGCACTTCTTGTGTGGGTGCTGTTCCCCATTAAAGGGGGCTGGTGTGGGGGGGGGGGGGGGGGGGGGGGAGATTGTGTTAGTGTTGCAGAGTGTGGACCCACTGTCCTAACAAGCAGGTCGTAAAATGTCCAACTAATTAGAGATCTTCTGAAATCTGATGTGCTGAGCCGAAACACACAGCTATCGCATCCTAGCTGAATACCACAACACAACGCACAATCCTTTAAAACGCGTACGTTGAAGAAGATATATAGTACAATGGTTATTTCGATGAAACTATATTAAGTAGCGATGCATCGAACATGATACCATAGTAAAGTCAGTGTACATTTTAGCACATAGCCATTCTTGACACTTACAAATCGCTTGACATGCTAAAATGTATATTAAAAAAATAGTTCACTAAAACCGTTTTGCGTAGCGTACTTTTTTCATTAATATAGGCCTCCTTCAAATCGCTGTTAAGAAATATGAAGTGAAGAAAGTCTGGCCAACGTATTGTTACAACATCATCCAGCGACTGCCTGTTGCCCTAATAAACATATACCTAACATCATAAGGTCGTCATCTGTGGCTTAGGCGTTGCGAACGAGCTTCGTAATGCCGAGGTCCCGGGTTTGGTCCCAGCTGCGGACGGGTTGTCTTGCGTTGGTTTTGACAGTGGTCTCGAGAATTGTCCGTTCAGTAGCAATGGCAAATTACAGAACATAACATTTGCCTAAAAAAAAAACCACAACAGCCAAACAAATTGCTGGTGTTAGTTCTGCAACGTCCTGTAAAGGATACGCACAAAACTTTCCTAAATCATAAGACTAAAACGGCATTAGTGAAAAAAGTGTCATTGACTTACACTATAATAATCCCGATTAGGATATCATTGAGAATTCATTGACTATCCTGTTGTTCCATTATATGTCACATAGGGCTGGCAGTCGATTTCCCCATTCTTTTCTTTCATGTGCAATCAGTTCAGTATTATGGAGGAAATCTAGTGCAGCAGATTTGGCCTCTCTCATTACCGTTCGTCTTAGGGTTTCTTTTTGCGTCCTCGCCTCTTTAATCCCTTTATGTCCCACGTTAATGCTTGTTTGGTGATTCTCTGCTGGTTTCTACACAGGATGTCTCCAGTGTAGCACCATTTTCTCTCTCCTATAACTGTTGATGCTAGTGGTTACCAAAATATTTATCTTTTTTATTCATTCCATTTTATTTTCATCGTTTTTCATAGACATTTCTTTTCGAATGCATTTAACTTTCGTTCTATGTCTTTAGTGATTCTCCAACTTTCCTTTGCACATGTTAATAACTAAAATAACTTAAGAATTTAAAAACATAACTTAGCTCTAAAACTACACAGCTTAGAGTTTCATATTTTGTTGTTTAAAACTATACAGTTTAGAGTTTCAGATTTTGTTGTTTAAGACTACACAGTTTAGAGTTTCCTATTTTGTTGTTTAAAACTACACAGTTTAAAGTTTCATATTTTGTTGTTTAAAACGACACAGTTCAGAGTTCCATGTTTTATTGTTTAAAACTATACAGTTTAGAGTTTCATATTTTGTTGTTTAAAACGACACAGTTTAGAGTTCCATGTTTTATTGTTTAAAACTACACAGTTTAGAGTTTCATATTTTGTTGTTTAAAACGACACAGTTTAGAGTTTCTTATTTTGTTGTTTAAAACTACACAGTTTAGAGTTTCATATTTTGTTGTTTAAAACGACACAGTTTAGATATCTATGTTTTATTGTTTAAAACTACACAGTTTAGAGTTTCATATTTTATTGTTTAAAACGACACAGTTTAGAGTTTCATATTTTGTTAAAGCTTTTAAACGCTGCTGATGCCTTGCCAATGCGTATCATAATTTTTTAATTTGTATTTTTTTTTTCTTGCTGTCAAACTTACCAACTTAATAAGTAAATTGATCTGTTATTTTAATTTTTTTTTTTTTTTGTCTCTGGTATTATATCTGCTTGATCGGTTGTTGGTGCCTTTAATATATTTGTACTTCCATAACTTATTTGTTATTCAACTCTTGATGTTTTATTTGTAAACTCATCTGTTTTCCGGTGCATGTTATTGTTGTTTTTACCTAGCGGAACTGTATCGTCAAGATCTTTCCACCGTGTGTTCTCCACCCAAATAATGCGGGTGTTTCTAACGCAACATTTTTTTTCACCACCAAGTCAATGGTTTTGCCAATTAACAGAGGAGCCATTGTTTAAAGCGGTGTTTTCCAAACTTTTCTTAGTCGCGGCGCCTTTTCTTCAATACATTTTTCTCTACTGCGCCCTAACCTAAGTAAAAGTAAGACTATTTGTTTGTAAGTCGTGTATCTTCGAATACTTGGCGGCACCCCTGTGAAGAGGTCGCGGCTTCCCAAGGCACCGCGGCGCACATTTTGGTGATCACTGGTTTACAGAAAATATACCAGTATATGGGATTTGCTTGACAGAGGTTTGGAGCGGAAAAGACTAACGAACACCTGAAACAGACACTGACAGCGGAACATTTAATGTGAGAAAGCGACGAAATGTCCTATTTGGCAATCATCATCATCATCATCATAAACCACTTTTGCCGTTAAGCGTTGTGGGGAGGAATAATTTGCGATCCAGTGCACTTTGGCTATTCTCATGCCGTGAAGGCGTAGAGTGAATGTTACGAGAAAAGAATCAATTTGGGTGCACGTACAGGAAAACCTGGTTAACGGGAACTCGCTTAAGAAGAATATACGGTTACATTTATTATTAGTCCCGGTTGACACATATTTTCTCTACATGAGCTCCATGTTTAATTCCTTTGAATTCGTCTTAACGAGATGTTTTTTTTTTTTTTTTTTTCAGAGCGATGATAATGCTATAGTAAAAAGCTGAGTCAAATACAAACTAAAACATTTAATGTATGGAGTCGTAAACGCTGGCACGGATAAATGTCATGAATACGATTCATAAAAGGCAATGCACCTGCAGTGTAACATAATATAAGTCATCTCCTACGCTTGGCAAGTCACAAGAATGATGATGATGATGGGGAGTCTGACACAAAGAAAGCATAAGAAGGCAAAATAGGGTGGGGTAGCGCTCAGACCTCCTACATTTTTTTCCACGGTTTTCTGAGCCCCTGGTTGCAGCATCACTGGATGATGATATCTCCAATTATTTCATCAGTATTACAAATGGAGTCAATCTGGCGACCCCTTTTCTTCGTATGTTTCACTTCAAATCATCGGCAGTTGGCACGCCCCCGTGTGGTTGACATTAAAACTGCCTGCATATTTCGGCTCAGTACTTCCGATTTTAACAAATCCCTAATTAGTCGTTTTTTTTTAACATCATGCTTGTTAGGAGCGGTGTCCGTGGCTTAGACGTTGCAAGTCCGACTCGTAATTCCAATGTACCGCGATCGAAACTCACTGCTGGCTGGATTGTTATCATGGTATGGGGCGTTGCAGGTTCAACCAGCCTAAAATAGGTTTCAGGATAGGCTGTTCTGGGGAAGTAAAGACGTTCGGTGTAATGCTGACCACATTACTCACGTAATGCCGATTGGTCTGTAAAAATATGGCGTTTCACGCCATATGCCCGATGCGCCTAAGGCGTGAAAAAGGATCTCTACTTTACTTTACTGCTTGTTAAGAGGCAGTTGATCTTATCCCCCTCCTCCCCCCCCCCCCCCCCCTTTTTTCTTCTTACCATGAGTCTTCAGGAACCAACACCCTGCTGTACTATCTAATTAGAGATAATTTTATTGGATTCTGGTTGCGAGAGTTGGAAAGCAACAGTAACTATGTATTTTTAAAATCAAAATTAAGCGATTCTGAGAACAAGTGTTTTAGAATAATATTAAATGTCCACTGAACAAATGTTAGATCCAATACACAAATAAGACAAGAAACTAAGCAAGGTAATGTATCCAGTTTTACAAGAAAGCGCCTCTGGAACTTCATCGGCCAATCACTTGAAATGGATAAGACAAAGCAACACCATCATGCCCGTATATGGACAACGGAAGGGTCAAGAAAACTAGGAAGATCAAGAGAGACCCTGTGTAGTACAATCATCAGGGAAGACTCAGCCATGGGCCTAATAAACATCCAGGAAGACTCAGCCATGGGCCTAATAAACATCCAGGAAGACTCAGCCATGGGCCTAATAAACATCCAGGAAGACTCAGCCATGGGCCTAATAAACATCCAGGAAGACTCAGCCATGGGCCTAATAAACATCCAAGACCTTAAACAGGTGGTAACGAACCGTCAGACATAGGGAAATATAACCTCTGCCCTCTGCGTTGCCATAGGCTCAATAGGTTGAGGTTTTGAGGTTTTGAACAACATATCAACATCATGGCACACTGGTGTTACCCATAAGTGTTCCGTTCTTCTTCTAACTCAAGTCTGAGCCTGAAGAAGCTTAGCTCCGTGGACAGGTTCTGTAGCACCGGCAAGTATACTGAAATACTTTGTGTAATTTTTTTTTTACTTTAAATTTTGCCTGGGAGCTCCGTTAGGCTACTATTTTCGATTTCCAACTGCCAAGAGATTTTTTTTACGTGCGTAACAATACACACGGTCGTCCGATCTCACTACCCAGAGACCAGGAGGTATTACTAGACGTCGAAGTCAACTTAAAAAAATCCAGGCCCTTACCGGGGATTGAACCCGGAACCTTTTGCAATCGAGGCGGACACCATGCCTCGAGACCACGCAGATCCTCCTATTCTCAACAGGAAAGACTCACTAACTAAAAAACTTAGTAGAGCTGAATAATTGATCCCAGTCGTAACCTTTATATTATCTGATTTTTTTTTTTTTTTTTTTGAAAGATTGGGTTGAGCACTCTTATCTTCATTCCATTATTTTTCTTGAAACCTAAAACTTGCGATCTAATGGTATTATTAAATAAATAAGTACGAAATAAAATAAGGTTCAATACAAAGGTGCTTACTATTATCTCAAAAGTAGTATTGTCATCTCAGTGGTAATCACGATCGCACACTTCCTATATACGAAACCTAATAAACGTTCCCCACATTAAATCTGATTACATCCTGGTCTACTCCGCCCTAAACCTCTCACAAGCAAACCCCATATGCTAGTATATACATAATGGCTTCTGCTGTTTTGCTTCATCGGGTCTTAGTCTTATTGTTACTTCAGATTAAATTGCATTGTCTAGACAAGATTTGGCTGTCGATCTTCAGATTCGATCCATTGTGTTTAATATTGGGATAATTTTCTTTGGTTTCGTCTGAGATTTCTAATTGAACAAAAATTAAATGAAATAATAAATACGACCTGTAAAGTTTACGTTAGACACTAATGGCGCACTGGGCTTGCAGTGATAGACTGATAGTGTTATTGACTGTTAGTAATGGTTGGATATTGTGGCCAACATCCCACCATTTGCCTTTACTTCCCCCCATTTTAAATCGGGTAACAAAAACGCTACAAAATGCAACATCAAAGTCAACTGTCTGTCACTACGTCTGTCTTACCACTTCTTAGGGGGTGTAGACAGGGGTGCCTTGAGCCTGAGAATTTAGGCCCGCCTGGCTAGGACTGTCGCCACGCACTGTGCAGGCAAGTATGTTGAATTTTGCCCTGCACTAAAACCCTACATCACCTTATAGGGGAGTCGAACGCCTCCCACATGAGAGCCCGACGTTGTAACCGCTCGGCCAGCCGCTCCTCAAACGTTTATATGTTTAAGTACTTGGGTACGCTTATGACATCAAATGGAAGATTTATTAAAGTAGTAAAAATATAGAATATCCCAGGCTAATGCAGCATTTTTCGCCGACGACCAGGTACTCATAGCAGAAAATACGGAATGCCTACAGAACCATCTAAATCAAATTAGTAACAAAGAGGAGAAATATATTATGAAAATAAACACTACGAAGACAGAGACAATGATGATAGAAAAACATAAAGACAGTTTAGAAATTAAATTAAAAAACAACACCCTGAGACAAACAAAGGAATTTAGGTATTTGGGAGCACTTTTTACATCAGACAGAGAAGTTAGCTCCAGATGTGCCAAAGCTAATCAAGTAATGGGTCAACTATCTCCCCTGTTGACACACAAGCAGATACCTCGAAGTACTAAACTGAATCTTATCAGAGCTATTTTTTGGCCAACACTATGCTATTAATACCAAACGTGGAAACTTACATCCTACAATGAACGTAATATTTGTGACAACAGAGATGAAATACCTTAGAAGAGCTGCAAGTGAACAGTAATACGAAACAGTGGATTCTGACAAGGCAGAGATGCGGACAGATTGGCCAGAAGCGGCAGTGACATGGTACACCAAATAGCGACTTAACCCACCAAGAGAAGAGAAAGGTGGCTGCCCACACCAGGAGTTCTAGAGAGGGACAGTCTATTATATTCAGGACTAAGGACAGGGCACAACAGATTTCGTCAACAAATTTTCGGTGTAGTAAATACGGAACCCGAAAAAATGCTGACAGTCAACTGTATGCTGACAACAGAGACGCAATCTGGCCTGTTCCAAACAATGAAGACAGTATGGTACACACGACGAATGCTAGGATATAAAGCCAGTCTTATAGGAAGAAGAGAACACCAAATGAATTGGTCTGGACACCTAACAAGAATGCCCTGGTACTATCCGCCACAGCAAGCCACACTAAAACGTTACAACGGGAATAGAGCGAGTGGAAGACCTCGGAAAATATGGAGTGAAGGCATTGAGAACAACCTTACAGAAATGAACATCAGCCTTAATAGTGCTCTTAACAAAGTTCATCGACGAACATTACATCTCTCCTCCCCCTCCCACCCCCAAGAAGAAGAAAAAGAAGAAATGCAGCATTTACCAAATAAAAATGCTCTTTGTAATCTTTCTTTGTCAACTGAGACGAGAAAGAGAATAATTTAAATAATTCCTAATCCTAACTTGATATAAGGAAGTGAATCACGAACAGCTGGCATGTCAATTGGCGAAACATTATTTGGAAGCTGTGGAGTAGTGGTTTCTAGACGAAAGAAAAGAATACCACGGACAGATAACAAGAGCAATGACTCGCAACGAGAACTGACAGTGCGCAACAGAAGGCGACAATCTGCATTCCTTGGTCGTATCATTAGAGAAAGAAAACTGGAGTTCATCGTGACAGTAGAAAAGTTGGAAGGGACGAGAGACAGGGGAAAACAGACAGAGAGAGAGAGAGAGAGAAAGAAAGAGAGACAGAGAAGATGCTGGACAGTTTAAAGATCAAGGCCACAAGGCCTGGACTATAAGAAGAAATCATCATTATGTTCCGAAAGTTGCCAAATTTTAGCTAAGTTAAGTGTCACGGTGGCCTATAGATAACAGTGATGGGGGGTACAGTTTCCGGGAAACAAGGCGAAGGCGGACATAGGCGAATGTGGAAACAAGACATTGAAGATGCATTGGCTATGAAAGAAATATGGCTGTAGAATTTGCTAGAAAAAAAGAGACTTCTAGTCATGCCGTGACCAGAATAACGGTCTGAAATGGACATGCTGATTGATAGTGACATGAGAAGCCTTGGCGCCGATGTCAACCACAATATTCAACTTAGATCCGGATCAGAAAACAACACAATTGGGCGGGCTGGTAAACGTCTAGTAACTTAGCAACTGCGACTCCAAATGCAAGTGTTGATACGGCACTATGTCTGTCTGTCTGTCTGTCTGTCTGTCTGTCTGTCTGTCTGTCTGTCTGTCTGTCTGTCTGTCTGTCTGTCTGTCTGTCTGTCTGTCTGTCTGTCTGTCTGTCTGTCTGTCTGTCTGTCTGTCTGTCTGTCTGTCTGTCTGTCTGTCTGTCTGTCTGTATTATGTATGTATGTTTGTTTTTGTTTGTATGTATTATGTATGTATGTAGGCATGTGTATGTATATATGGATGGACTGCTGGATAGATGGATGGATAAATAGAAGGATGGATGGATGGATGGATGGATGGATGGATGGATGGATGGATGGATGGATGGATAAATGGATGGATGGATGGATGTGATACTCCCATAGACGTTTCAGGTGATATTCGTCTATCTAGTGCCCATTGTTCTACACAAAAAATGGGTCTATCGTCATGTGCCCATGCGATTTTGGCGTCTAAACGTTTTTTATTCACTAACTATAGACACTTGTTGATGCTACTTACACAGTGACACATGTCTAAGTGTAAAAGCTCTGTCTATTGATATCTAAGCTAATAAGAGAGATGACTGGACAATAGCTAATATTAACTTTGATACAGAAAAAATAAATGGTCATGAACTGGGAACATCATGATAAGACACTGACAGATTTACAAAAGAAACACTCGAGGAGGAACAAGTGGGTTCATGAAAGGAGGACGTCTAACAGAGTTAGTTAAGGGTACCTGAAATGAGAAACAGTCGGGTTGATGAAAGGAGGACGTCTAATAGAGTTACTGAAGAAGAACTAAAATAAGAAACAGTCGCGCTGAAGAATGGATGACGTCTAAAAGAATTACTAAAGAAGAACTGAAACGAGAAACAATCCGGCTGATGAATTAAAGATGTCTAAGAGAATTACAAAAGGTGCACTGAAATGAAAAACAAGTGGATTGATAAAAGGGGGACGTCTAAGAGAGTTACGAAAAGTGCACTGAAATGAGAAACCAGTGGGCTGATAAAAGGAGGACATCTAAGAGAGTTACAGAAGGTGCAATGAAATGAGAAACAAGTGAATTGATAACAGGAGGGCGTCTAAGTATGTTACGAAAGGTGCATTGAAATGAGAAACAAGTAGGCTGATAAAAAGAGGACGTCTAAGAACGTTACAAGAGGTAAACTAAAATCATAAATAAGTGGATTGATAAAAGGAGGACGTCTAAGAGAGTTACGGACGCTGCGCTGAAATGAGAAACAAGTAGATTGATAAAAGGAGGACGTCTAAGAGAGTTGCAAAAAGGGGAATTGAAATGAGAAACTAGTGGGCTGATGAAAAGAGGACAAGTTGACTGAGAAAACAAGGATGTCCAAAAGTAACCTGGACGTTGTTATGAGAGAAAACCGGCCGTGGACTAAACTCCATCATTAGCGAGCCTAACCTGTGAGCCCTGCATGTTATACAACGGCACAACATGATGATGAATGTCTTCGTTCACTGGACCCAACACTTCTAAAATGGGGCCACGTTAGCGCAGTCGATGAGTGGTTCGCTTTCAAATCCAGCTGCGACTCGATGCAGCCCACGTTCGGTGTTCGAAACCGGGCGGCTCCTGAGGTTCACCCAGCCTCTAGGAAATGAGTAAGAGAGTTGACACTCTGGGGTAAATGGCGGAATGTCGCTGTAGCTACAGAGTTACGTGCGAATGGCGGATAATTCTTATCAGCTGTCCGTACTGGTGGCAGAGCACTTATGGTTTATAACCGTGTGTAGTGACGCTGGTTCACATCTCCCGATTTTACCTTTACTTTAACTTTTAAAATAGCAGCTTGATCGAGCCAGCCATTTATCACTTTCCTGCGGGCATTAGAAGTGACTTAGCGATTCTCATACGGGGGTCTGGAAAATCTAAAGGCACTAATTCTCTATGACACATACTTTAATGTTTCAGACTTTAAATACTGTTAGAAGACTAAAGACACTGGGACGACTTCTATGTGAAGCGACATTTTTCATTTGCCAGCTCGTGTCGATGATCACCATTGACAGTGTAACTATCAGTTGTTTTGTGGGTTCTGGTAGGGAACTAGTGAGATAGCATGATAAATAAATGTTTGGGTATTGAAACTAGTTCGGCACTCAGACTAAGGGAAAAATCAGGGATCAGATGTTGTAGCTGTTGGACTGCACATCATTTCTTCAGCTTGTCGTGAGTTGTTCCTTTGTTGCAGAACTCTTAATCCTCTTACATAATTTTGCTATTTATACGTATTACAAAAACAAACACCTAAGGAAACACAACGAACATTGAATGGGATGAAAGT
Organism: Candidula unifasciata; assembly: GCA_905116865.2. Taxonomy (NCBI): domain Eukaryota; kingdom Metazoa; phylum Mollusca; class Gastropoda; order Stylommatophora; family Geomitridae; genus Candidula; species Candidula unifasciata. The sequence goes on along the minus strand of CAJHNH020006868.1, from coordinate 34,497 downwards.
AAGAAAGACCAATAAACCAGGAAAGTGTCTGGACAACTGTTGTAATCATCAGTAATCAGACAAAGAAGATGACGCTCTACCAATATATCCTAAGGATAAACGAACTGAGAATCATCAAACTTGCCTTTAAATGCGGAACAAATCGATTGAGGAATCAAAGATATCCAAAGGAAACACTGAGTGGAACGTGTGTTAGAGAGACCAAAGGTCTCGGATTAGAATCCATACATGATATGAAACAATTGCATTGGATAGAATTGAATGGAAAATAGACTGGAAGCCACATGTGCCTTCTAAAGACGTGACAAAATGACGATAATGATGATAATGATGATGGTGGTGATGATGATGATAAAGGTGATGATAATGATGATGATAAAGGTGATGATAATGATGATGATGATGATAAAGGTGATGATAATGATGATGATGATGATGATGATGATGAGTATGAAGATGATGATGGTGATTATGATACATATGATCATGATGATGAAGGTGATGATGATGATGATGGTGATGATGGTTATGATGGTGGTGACTATGATACAGATGATCGTGATGATGATGGTGATTATGAGGGTGATGATGATGATGATAAAAGTGATGATGATGGTCATGATGATGACGACGACGAGAATGCAGATGATGATAAAAACGATGACGGTCACGATGATGATGATGATGATGAATAGACATCTTGCTCTACCGACTTTCATTAGTCACGATCATGTTCTCATAGATTTGGCAGAGTGTAAAGCTCTCTGTTAGTTTGGCTTGACTGGACATATTAAACTGTAACTGTAGCTCAGCGGGAATATAAGAAGATTAAAAAAGACATCAGGAGTAGCCGTGGCGCAGCGGCTAGACGCTCGCCTGCGGATCGGAAGGTCGTAAGTTCGTTCACTGGCATAGCCAGACTTTTTTCAAACATGACCTTAGCTTAGAGGTCGACCCAGCCTTGAATGGGTACCGCTTGCAGTTCCGGGAAGTAAAGGCCGCCGGCGTGATGCTCACCACATCACCCATCTTGTGCCGACGTGTCTATAAAATAGAGGTCTAGCCCTATATGCCCTATACGCCGAAAGGCGTGGAAAAGGTTCAAATACTTTTTTTTTTTTTTTTTTTTTTTACTTACAAAAGAAGTCAGAAGTTTCAATTTTTTTGTACAACATATCTCATTAGGCAAGTGGATTTAAACCAACCCTGTTTAATTTATGGCAAGACAACCACTCCATCTCCCCCACAACTCCCCCCCCCCCCCCCCCCCGCCCACCCCATTATTTTAAAACAAAACATGGGATTAAAAAGAGAAGGACACATAGAAGTCACCAGGCACTATAAACAAAAATTCAGAGAAACACATCCATGTAAATGAAAGTGTCAAACACCATAAAAAAAACAATCATCGACAACTGGAAATTTAGTGTCCAAATGTTAAATATGACGGTTGATATTTTTTTTTTCCCTGATGATATCTCCTGATACTGGACAAGGCACAACGAAATCATAGGAGAAAAAAACCAGAAAAAGTAACAATTAAAGTACAGATGTACAATCCTAATGAGCGCAAAGAAACATCTAATAGAAAGCATATTCATTCCAATCCTATGCTATCAGTGCCAGACCTGGTCACTTACAACAACAACAACAACAAAGAAAATTTGTAATCATGGAAATAAGGTGTCTAAGAAAGACTGTAGGAGTGACCAGAAGAGATAAAATCAGGTACGAGGCATACGAGACAAAGTCGGTAGAGAACCAGCTCTAAATTACATAGAAAGACAGCAAATCAAATAGGGTGCACACTTGGATAGAATGCTTTCTGGTGTTATTCCATACAGGCCATATACCAAAAGAGGAGAAGGACGTAGAGCAAGAGGTGGACCAAGAACAATATGGGAAGATAACATCAGAGAAACTCTACAGCACCATAATGTGTCTATGGTTGAATCAGCCAGAAGAGCACGAAGTAGGAACTTTCATCTCCCTCGACACCCGTAGCGGTAAAAGAGGAAGTAAAGAAGAACACATGTGTTGAATTTTAACATTGCTTGACTCGCTTTTGAAACTGTCTTGCCCCTCCTCCCCCCCCCCCCTCCCCCCGCTTCCCGGTCGAAAATGCTGCAGTAGACGATTTACACAGGTTTATTTTACATCTTTTTGGCTAGGTAATTCCAGCGAAACTGCCAGTATACACACATAAGTGCCTGTGATTCCTTGTACATCGCATTCAATGTTCTTTAAATGTCCACATGACTACATTATCCCTCTAGTTTGGATTGGTCAATAAATATATGGAGCTCACACCTGATGAGCTTCAAGATATTTTTTTTTTTTTTCCGCATCAGCTCGACACCATGCATCGTCTTTTTGTAGTACCTCACACTTAACTAGACTTTTTTGTACATAATACATACAAACATTACTAAAAACAGCACAAAGTGTGACTAGAACGTTCAACGAAGGCAATGGAAAGGGGGAGTACAAATTCACCCAATGTTTCGTCTAAAGTCTTTATCAACGGAGTATTGACTACAGTTCAAACTGTGACTAGAAAAATAAAATACGACGAAACAAAACAAATAAAGACAAGTCCTGTGGTAAACGAAGGAGAAATATAAACAGGTTATGTATTAATTAAAGAAAAGTATGCTGGATATTGATACCCGTAGGGCTGGAAAAAAATGAAACTATAAATAAGGCTATTTATCAAGGAGATGGTTTGATAACAAGAGCAAGATGTTATGGCAGCAACCAACATGTGGATTTCGACTTAATGGTCAGAACTTTAAAATCTGAGGGCGTTTGGCAGTCTTTGACTCTTAAGGAACGCATCGTGCTCTGGTCGGTTACTACCAAGGCAGCCAATCTGCGCGTGAGACGTTTAGGTTTTTAATTTACAACTGGCCAGTACAACATCGCAGACCGTCAGTTTTGAATGTTATTTCCTGTTTTTTTTTTTTTTTTTTAATTAGTTTGATAGGACTTGTTTTCTCTGAATAAATATTCTGTCAGTTTATCTTGATATACAAAACAATTAAATAATACTAACAATAGTAAACAAAAGAACATTATGTAGTCATCCACGGAGTAAAAGCGGCAGATGTCTGATTTATATAATATTCACTCCCTTGCGTCTTGTCCAGTGTTTTCGTAACAAGTAAATACTAGCATAACGATCTCTAATTACGGATTAACCTGAGAATCGGCCACGAGCAGCTCCGCTAATCCTGAATCACGTGACAAAGCCCATTTATTTACAGACTTTCAATGGGCACAGAAAACCAAATAGACGAAATTTGTGGTTAACGTTTTGGAACCAACAATAAAAGGTATGGCAAAATTACGTAGAAGTTTAATACCCAAGACAAATATACTCGGGTAAACAAGAAAGACAAGGCAATTTTTCTTCGTTTCTCCCGTTACCATGGAATCTTGAAGTAAATAATACTTTCCTTCAGGACAGACGCAAACACGCGGAGATAGAAAGCAAACACGAAGACGAATGTATAAAATGGAGCTAAGAAAACATAAAAAATGTAACCAGGAGATAGGAAACACAATAGCACATCATTACTATGGGTACAATAGCGGACGTACCATATTTTGTGGGGCTAAATTTAATTCTTCAAAACTAACAGATCAACAAAGATGAGAAGGAGCGGGGGGAAGGAAGGATATTGTGAGAAAAGAGGCGGGAGGATGACAACAATAAATTATACAATCGAACAAAAGGCGTGCAAAGCGATGTTAGCGCTCGGACCTAGAAATACATAACAGGGAAGTAATAATGATAATAATTATGAAGACGGCCAAGAACCACAACAAAGCGAGCCACCATTAGCAGATGACGCCACCGGTCCTAATGACACTTGCGTTTCCGGTGGCGTTTTTATTTTGCCAGATTTTCAGCGGGAGCTAAGTACAACAGACAACGACTCTTACTGGCGAGTCAACAGCAACAACAATAGAATAATCAGCCAGACTCACGGGCTAAGAATGTGTGTTGGCAGAAGAGAAGAGTACTGCCCAGATTCATGTGTCCTAGCTGGTATTGGATGAAAATATCCTCGTCTATCTTTTCTTTTTAAAAAAAAAAAGTGAGAGCTTCTGTTATAACAATATCTAAGACGTTAATAAGACAGGGATAAAAATGAGATAGAATAGCAAAGGCAAAATGGAGCGCTTAATTGCAGTAAGAAGATAAACGGAACAATTTTCAAGAAGAAGAAAAGTGGACAAATCTAATACAAACATCGTTAAAGGAGTAAGTATGAATGTGAAGGGAATATTTCATCATAGGGATAGAACAATCTCGTAAAAACAAACAGTTAGAAAAGTCTTTCATTCTTTCTTTTTTTTTTTTAACAAACAGTTAGAAAATCTTTCATTCTTTCTTTCTTTTTTAAAGCACACAGAAAAGTGTTTCATTTTTGTCACCTTTTTAAATAGAGAAGTCTTTCATTCTTTCTTTTCTCAACAAACAATTAGAAAAGTCTTTCATTCTTTCTTTCTTTTTCAAGCAAACAGAAAAGTCTTTCATTTTTTTCACCTTTTCAAACAGTTAGAGAAGTCTTTCATTCTTTCTTTCCTTTTTAAACAAACAAACAGTTAGAGAAGTCTTTCATTCTTTCTTTCCTTTTTAACGAAACAGAGAAGTCTTTCATTCTTTCTTTTCTTTTTAAAGAAAAAGTTGGAGAAGTCATTCATTCTTTCTTTACTTTTTAACGACCACTTTCATTACATGCAGATGCATGCGCTTTCCTTAATTTTGCAGTGAATTTACAAAGATTGATCAAGTAGAATTGTACTACAAACACCTTAGCACCAGTAAGGATTCTATATATCAGTCTGACCCACTTACCCTTTGTTTGTGTAACCATGTTTAGACATTTTCTCATTTCATATCTTAAGTTTTATTATTAAACTCATTTGCCTTTCAGTACATTACTGCTGCTGCTACTGCTGCTACTACTGCTACTACTACTTCAGCTGCTACTGCTACATGTATGCTCTTATCCTTGAGTCGCCCAAAACTTTGCGTATACAATTTGTAAGGTGAGGTTAGGACTGCGCTTAGGAAGGCGTTTGTTGGTGTGAGTCCGTGCACATGTGTTTGTGAGTGTAAGTATTTATGTATGTAAACACACACGCACACACACATACACACACAGACACACACACACACACACACACACACACACACACACACACAGGGGTTCTTACACAAAGAAAACACTAGGAGCTGCTCAGGAAGTGAAGGGATGCCCTCCCTTTTTTTCATGGGGTTGGGGGCGCAAGGAGCTCGAGCTTTGTTCAAGTGCATGTTGTGTCCCAAGCCCAACGTCGAACCCACAACCTAAGTGTAAAGGCTACACTACTGCAGCACCCCCGTTCACATCATGGAGGCGATATCTGCGCCTTTCTGTCGACACATTCTAATACTAAGGTCAACCTCTTCACAGATATTCTGTCTTAAGTTACTATGGGAGGGTTTATGTGGAAATCGAGTCAAACTTAGTCAAACGGAGCGTGGGATCTTAGAAATAAACAGTAACTGACAATAATGATTTACATTTTTGGGTGCTTTCCCAATATCTTTCCCTCTCCCCCCCCCCCCCTTCCCCGGGATGACGCCACGTCAATATTTTCCCGGCTGGTTAGAGCGGGTTTCCCCGGCTTTCTGATGCTTTTAACTACCCGAAAACATCTAGAACTGGGCCTAACCCCAAACCCACCTACGTCCCACTGGAGAGTGCAACCTATTTCCCAGACTGCATGCAGCCTGTGTACCACTGCCTAAAATATTGGACTGTCTGTTTGGTGGGAGATATTGGGAAAGAGCCCATTTTTTATGACTGACTGATTGATTGATTGATTGATTGATTGATTGATTGATTGATTGATTGATTGATATATTTATTACTCTTCACTGCGGGTGTAGTGGAGGATTAAAAGTGCTCTTTCTGTCTCTTCGACCATAAACACTTGAAACTGTAGTAATTTGTCTGATATTGTTCTTTTTTTTTAAACTCGTGCTTTGTGGGTGCCTCTTCTTCTGGTGTAAAGCTTGGAGAGTATAGTGTCGCAGTAGAGTGGTGTTAGGTGTCTAAATTAGTGTCCCTCCGATTTATACCAGGTGTGCAAGACATTCCGGAATAGCAAAATATTAAAATGGTGGCTCGTAGTGGTCAGGGCAGCAAACCCACAGCTTCATTATCCACACAACATCACTCCACGGATGAGGTAACTCAAATTATTGGTACCAAAGAATTTCCAGGGCACAACCTGGTTAGACATCCTTACCACTTTCAAAGCCCTCAGACTGGATAGTGTCACTATTACAGTCAAAACACAGTACTAATAAATATGACTGAATATCGACAACACATTAGGAATGGAATGGTATGGACTTTAAAGTACAAGATACCAACAAAGTCACTTTCAAAATAACAGTCGGGTAATAACAATATAAGAAATCTGAAGCGGCTGAAAAAGTGCACTGAAATAAAGACAGGAATAATGTCTCTGATTACCAAGGACTGTCTCCTGGACTGCCAAGAGTCAAAATTCAAACTCGTCATGACAATTAAGTGATGTGAATGATAAGGGCAAACCTTTGGCACACAGTTTCGGGTAGGCTGTAACCTCAAGCGTGTATACTAATCTGGCAGTTGCAGGCAATATTCGAATGTCTCCTCCCCACAGTCACAAAGTAAGATTTCACAAGTGGTACTCTTGCTGTCAAATTCAGGTACTAGGTGCACAATTTACACACAAATAGTGTTCCCCAGGTCTCCTGGGCAGGATCACATAGATATCTGAATATAAATCTAGTTTAACTTAAAGTCAGTCTTTGTACAGACAATGTAGGTATGGGTCACCCTTGAATATTTGAAACATTGGCAAAGTTAAGAATATAATTTAGGCTTCGGCTGGTGGCAGTCTGTAGTGGCTATATCCTTGTTTGGAGCACCCGATTATGATGGCTAAGGAACATCTGATACCTATAGTGTGTGACACATCTTGTCACTTCCCCAGGTGTTGATCAGATGAACTGCACAGGTTACTCCGTTGTATCTGGATAGTGGTGGATTGGGTGGTAGCACTTTCCTGTTGGAACAAGTGGGTCTGTATCCTAAAGAAACTCCTTGTCAGGCCCAGTTCTGTCAGGATCATAAAACGTCAAATCCTGAGGACACAATAGAAACCTATGTTTGATAGCCAGAAACCCATGTACCATCTCACCCAACTTCCTCATCACACACTAAGCAGGTACAGGTGCTTTGATGAGAGTGACTGGCATTCACAAGAAAGAAACATAGATATGGTAGTAAATAACTTCCAGTTTCTCAATCAAGTTAGAGTTGGCACAGCAAAAAAATTGCTATGCTATCGTTCACCCATCAATGCAGGGGTAACTGCAAATGTCAACGGTGAGAGAAAAATCGACTGCTATCTTTCCACTTAGGGATGCTAATACTAAGTCAAGCAATCGTACATTACTTTATTTCCACAGAAAGGACACGTCCACTGGCATCGGGAGTACGTCAAGGAGGTTCAAAAAGTCCCAGTACCAGGGGCAGAAAGATTCCTTACGCTAATTCTACCTATCTTTGAATATATTCACCATATAACTCATTATAGGTGGATTTAAGGTTAAACAGGCTTCAGTTTGGTATACTTTGACCCAATCTTATTAAAGTTATTTGATGGCCTATGTCCCATTTGAGAATAGAAGACAGAAGAAGCCCTACCATGTACTGCCATTGTGTGTAGTTTAGTTGTTAGTTTTTTGTCGAGATTTCCCTTTTGTGATCCTTTCTTGAGTTTCAATCGGTTGATCACACATGTATCTCTTACAAGATAACTTCTGTCTTCGTCACTAAAAGGAAAGCTAGTATAATGTTTTGCTGTTTACCGCAAAGCTGCGAAATCTATGCATTCCAATTTTTTTAAAGCATTATTTGTCGTTTTTACGACATGCTTTTTTAAAAACTGGCCCCAAATATTCCAACATCAAATTCTTTGAACGTCACCGACAGAGGTGAGAAAAACTGATCAGACATCCAACAACATGATCTGTTATGTTGCTATGATATTTAGTATAATATCTCATTGGGTAACCCCCCCCCCCCCACCCTCGGGGGCCACCTTTTTTTAAAACCTACACACCATAGTTCTACCCCAAACACAATCATCAAATATAGCTCGAAAACGCATTAAGGAATTGCAAATGTTATATTTTCCGACGGCGTTGTGTATGTTTTAGCACTGGTGCTTTGATAGGTTTGCTTTCTCTTATGACCACTTTCATGCTTTGATCTCTCCGGGTCACGGTCACATTATTGCTGTAACATCTCAAATCCACGCTTAGGAATTTTCTTTCAGCATTGTGTGAGTGACCATATCATTGATAAATAAATAAATTAAACAGCTGTCAGAAGAATAAGAACACACGTATTTCTGTATCTTCTCCCTTTCAATTTATTTTCCTGTTTCTTTGTATTCACAGTTTGCTGTTTTCTCCAGTCGTTCACTTTCCCCTTCTGTCACGTTCCCTATATGCCTTAAAGCTGTATTTTCCTAGATCGGTTTCTTTCTCCCCGTCTTTCCATTCACACACGTTTTCTCCTACCGTTTAAAAAAAAAAATCAATAGTGTAAAGATAAGAGCATTGATATTTCATAATTGAATTTGCAAGAGTGATAGAGAAACCATTAAAATCTTCCATATGCCCATTAGACTCCGGCTTTGAGAATGACATATGTGGTGGTAATTAGTGCTAGAAAGTGCTATCAGCGTACATGATATAATAATAATCAGATGTTACGTTTTAGCATGTATAATATGGCTGCTTTCTTAATGTTCTGTTTTATGGAGGGGGAAAGGGGGAAACGGGGGCGGTGGGCGGGGGGGGGGGGGGGGGGGGGGGGGGGGCGGGGGGGCGGGGGGGGGGGGGGGGGGGGGGGGGGGGGGGGGGGGACAAAGGGGGAAATAATACAAAAAATAATAAGCGCTTTTTAGAGATCGACTAAGACACAGTAAAAGAAAAAAAGAAAGTTCGACACTAGAATTCGGCAAAAGCAATGGTAAGCATACGTACAATAACATACGACTCTGAAAAATCATCATGACATTGTACTGTTGTTATCCGAGATGACAGCAAGGGGAAAAAAATCAACTGCTGGATTTGTTTTCTATTTAAACACTAATTAAGGCATATTCAAATGTATTTATTAACAACATAACGACAGACGATAATTTTTTTTTTTTAAAACCTTTTCTGTGTAGATCGTTCTCTTTCTCTTCGACGTGTGTGAACTTTCTATTGTTTTCCCCTCGTCCCTCCAAGCAGTTTCCTATACATTACTTTTTTTTTAATCATTTCGTCCCAACGCTACCCCTTCTCATATTTTGTTTCCTTTTCTCAGGCGTCGTTTTCATTTTCTTCTTCTTCTTCCTTCCGCTCCTTCACATCATCATCCTTATCATCATTATCTTCCTATTTCCGTGCTTGATCTTCTTCTGCAGATCCTCTTTCTATTCTCTTCATATGCATCTTCTTCTTCTTTTTATTCTTTCTTCTTTTTCTTCTTCTTCTTCTTCTCCTTGTTCTTCTTCTTCTTCTTCTTCTTCTTCTTCTTCTTCTTCTTCTTCTTCTTCTTCTTCTTCTTCTTCTTCTTCTTCTTCTTTTCTTTTTATTCTTTTTTTCTTCTTCTTCTCCTTCTTCTTTTTATTCTTTTTTCTTCTTCTTCTTTTTCTTCTTCTTCTTCTTCTTCTTCTTCTTCTTCTTCTTCTTCTTCTTCTTCTTCTTCTTCTTCTTCTTCTTCTTCTTCTTCTTCTTCTTCTTCTTCTTCTTTCTTCTTCTTCTCTCTTCTTCTTCTTCTTCTTCTTCTTCTTCTCTTCTCTTCTACTACTACTTTTTTATTCTTTTTTATTCTTTTTTTTCTTCTTCTTCTTCTTCTTCTTCTTCTTCTCTTCTTCTTCTTCTTCTTCTTCTTCTTCTTCTTCTTCTTCTTCTTCTTCTTCTTCTTCTTCTTCTTCTTCTTCTTCTTCTTCTCCTCCTCCTCCTCCTCCTTCTGCTTCTTCTTCTTCTCTTAGAAGTTACAAATCGCGGGATGACGCCCGTGTGTGCCCTGAGATGACTATTCACAACTGCTTAATTCTGCTGTAGCTACATCACTCCAAGGGATTCTGTGCACTTATGAGCAAAACTTGTTTTTCCCCCCTGGGCGTACACTAATTCACTCCCTGTAGCATCACTCTGGTCACCTTTACTTCCCAGAAGTGCAGATGGAACCAACTCAAGGCTGAGTTAATGCGGGAGCCAAGGTTATTTTTTTTTTTAAGTCAAGCTCTGGCAGGACCCGAGTCTAGCCGCTTGACCACGTCAATTGCCCCAGGCCGTGTACCAATATTATTACAAATTCAGTTTGGTTCAAGCTTTAAAATTCTGTTTTCACCCACACATTTTTCTACTGAGGGATAAAACAAAACCTTCCTTTAAAGTATAAGGCTACATCTTATCAACCTCATCAACCCCAACTCGATCAGTCTTTAAACAAAAAATTTGAAAACAGGAAAAAAATTCTTCCTTGTTTGTTAATGTGCCAGTTACTTCATATCAATAATTAATTCTACACTGTGCGGGGCGCAGCAAGGGGCTAGAAAATCCGTATTGTTGAGTTATTTAGACAAAGGCATTCTTCATAATAGGATACTACATTTACGAAGATTAGCAACGGGAGGTATTTCGATCTCCAGGAAAGGTATAAACAGCAACGACAACAAAAAAGGGGAGTTGAGGGAAGGGGAATATCTGAGGGAGGGTGCACACGCACGTGTGTAAGTAGCATGTGTGTTTGTGGGATAATTAGTGTGCATGTGCTTCGATAAATGCTGGTAGAGACTGTTTAGTTTGAAATTTTACTAAACTACAGTGGCATTACGAAGGCACAGCCACAGGGCAGCAGGCGAAAGGACGATAAGGTCTCCATAGGCTTACATATGGTTTGAGTGTGTGTTTATATATATATATACAACCTATGTGCTCGACTGTACATTTCAATTCCGCATTGACTACCTTTACAACGAATATCTTACGTTCCTGGAATAATTTAGTTTCACGTCTATTTCGTAGCGGATTGGAAGGTCGTGGGTTCGCTCCCTAGCGGAGCCGGACTATTTCCAAAAATGACCTGAGCTTCCAGGTCGACCCAGCCTTGAGTGGGTAACCGCGTGCAGTCTCGGAAAGTAAAGGCGGCCGGAGTGATGCTGACCACATCACCCATCTTGTGCCGATTGGTCTATACACAAGTAGGTCTAGCCCTATATGACCTATACGCCTAAAGGCGTGGAAAAGGGTCCTTTACTTTACTATTTCTCTGTAACCACATTGAAACATACATACATACATACATACATACATACATACATACATACATACATACATACATGCATGCATGCATGCATACATACATACATACATACATACATACATACACACACACACACACACACACACACTCACACACACACACACACACACACACACACACACATACATACATACACACATACATACATACATACATACACACACACACACACACACACACACACACACACACACATACACACACACACATACACACATACACACATACACACATACACACATACATACATACATACATACATACATACATACATACATACATACATACATACATACATACATACATACATACATACATACATACATACATACATACATACATACATACATACATACATACATACATACATACATACATACATACATACATACATACATACATACATACATACATACATACATACATACATACATACATACATACATACATACATACATACATACATACATACATACATACATACATACATACATACATACATACATACATACATACATACATACATACATACATACATACATACATACATACATACATACATACATACATACATACATACATACATACATACATACATACATACATACATACATACATACATACATACATACATACATACATACATACATACATACATACATACATACATACATACATACATACATACATACATACATACATACATACATACATACATACATACATACATACATACATACATACATACATACATACATACATACATACATACATACATACATACATACATACATACATACATACATACATACATACATACATACATACATACATACATACATACATACATACATACATACATACATACATACATACATACATACATACATACATACATACATACATACATACATACATACATACATACATACATACATACATACATACATACATACATACATACATACATACATACATACATACATACATACATACATACATACATACATACATACATACATACATACAAATGTCTGTCCTCACCCCCGCCCCCCCCCCCTTTTTTTTTTCCCATCGTTTTTTAACTGAGAGGCAATGAATCTCGACCTGCAGAAAAATAAGCAAATATTTTAAACTGATGTGCACGCAAAATTCAAGTTTTTATATACAAGACGTAAGTCCATGAATTTCCGCCTTTAAAACATATTATACACGTGTTAAAAATTGGTGATAATATTTCAATTTATCATCGCGTGATTTCATAGGGTAGTGGTTATCTTATCCGCCTATCACACGAAAGGTCTTGGGTTCAAGCCCTAGCTGAATTGCTTGCGATATCCTATTGGTCTTTCGCACTTTAGGCGCTAAAATCCCATTGGAAAAGCTGGGGTATTTAGGTGGCTGTAGCTTGGTTAATCAATTTTTTTTGGGGGGGGGGGGGTGGGGGGGAGGCTGGAACAGGCTAGGGCGGTAAGATCCCTCGAGTGCGTTTAGGAGCAATGACTAAATATACAACAGCGGCGGAGACACAGATAAAGTAAAGGACTGGAAAAAATCCTTTTATTAATGAGTATGTTTCAACTTTGTAAAAGTCCGTTTTTTTTTTTTTTTTCAAAATGGTAATGCTAATTACAATGTAATGTAGTGAAAGTCACATATTGTGACGGTTCTAAGATGGCTGAACAGTGTTTACTGTCTACACATGCTCCAAGATATTCATTTTTTTTTTTTTTTTTCTTTATTAAAGTAAATAAAAGAGAAACAGAGATGAAGAAGACAAACATCGCGATGATAAGGAGAAACAGTATTAAGAGGATGAGGAAGAGGAAACGAAGAAGAAGAAAAAGCAGTAGTAGTAGTACAAGTAGTACTACTAGTAGTAGCCAGTAGTAATAATAGCACTATGGTATAGTGTAGTAGTCGTAGTAGTAATAGTAGAAGTTGTTGTTCTTGCTCTTGTTCGAGTTGTTGCTGTTTTGTCGTCGTGGTTATTTTTAATTTAAACCGAATGCTATTTTACCAAGAGCAAAAATTCATTCATATTTTTCTCCCAAAAAATCATGTAAACTACAATAAACTAAACTACAGATTTTTGAAAATAAATGTATCATAACAGAAATGCTTTTAATGACTTTGACTGTGTTCTTGAATGTTGCCCGGTTCCCTTAGCTTCGCCCCCTACCCTTTGTCAGTAAAATAACAATTCTTTGGTAGCCAAGATATGGAAGATAAACCTTGCTTTATTTGGTGATCTCATTACAATTCTGCAGAAAAATCAATGCATGGCTTTGTTGTTCTAGACGGGGAGGGGACGGACTCTATAGGTGTTAGCGAAATCGTTCAGGCAGCTGTGGAATTAACTACAGCCATCAGGGCAGCGTCAGTATACACATCACTTAACCCAAGCCCACCGGAGGTTCGAGTGTGCTTGGCGTGTAGAATTATTAATTAATACAAGTAATGCTAACTCTACACTACTGCGGCCCCGAGATCAACTCAGTCTGAAGGTCAGGTCTACCATAAGACAAATATGTTGTAGTGTTTGACCTGCACCGGTACATATCACATGGCAGTATACTCACACATATAAGTTAAAGTGCATACATACACATACATACATACATACATACATACATACATACATACATACATACATACATACATACATACATACATACATACATACATACATACATACATACATACATACATACATACATACATACATACATACATACATACATACATACATACATACATACATACATACATACATACATACATACATACATACATACATACATACATACATACATACATACATACATACATACATACATACATACATACATACATACATACATACATACATACATACATACATACATACATACATACATACATACATACATACATACATACACACACACATACATACATACACATACATACATACATACATACATACATACATACATACATACATACATACATACATACATACATACATACATACATACATACATACATACATACATACATACATACATACATACATACATACATACATACATACATACATACATACATACATACATACATACATACATACATACATACATACATACATACATACATACATACATACATACATACATACATACATACATACATACATACATACATACATACATACATACATACATACATACATACATACATACATACATACATACATACATACATACATACATACATACATACATACATACATACATACATACATACATACATACATACATACATACATACATACATACATACATACATACATACATACATACATACATACATACATACATACATACATACATACATACATACATACATACATACATACATACATACATACATACATACATACATACATACATACATACATACATACATACATACATACATACATACATACATACATACATACATACATACATACATACATACATACATACATACATACATACATACATACATACATACATACATACATACATACATGCATGAATGCAGGCAGGCAGGCAGGCAGACACGCACCCACGCACGCACGCAGACAGACAGACAGACAGAGATTCATATGGTTAACACACATTTAATCAGGGTCCCGTACATAACAAGGGCAGGTAAACATACGTATATTGCACACACGGAACCAAGCACGTGCACAAACTCACGCACACCGTAAAGCTGTTTACCCAGGATTCTGAGCTTCACCGAGAACTGTAACATTGAAATATGACTACTGTAGGAGGGGTGGATGAGGATGTGGAGGAGGGGATGAAGGGTGGAACAGCTGGAGGGAGGACTTACTAAGTCCTGGTACTCAGACTAGCAGACTTGTATCTCTGCCAATCGATAGATATGCCCCATATCCCAGAAGCCTTCTCTAAAGTTAAAACAGGTCGATAAATTTTATATTACAATAAAGCACGGAGAGGGCGAGTCCCTTTGTAAGGGCTTGGGGCTTCTAGGGACAAATATACCAGCAGTGCAGGCTAAAGGGTTCTGGGGACAAATATACCACGAGTGCAGGATAGGGGCTCTGGGGACAAATATACCAGGGGTAGCGGGGGAATATAGGATATGTAGGGAAGTGGATAGATGCCCGGATGCCAGTCTGTGGGTCTTTGGTTCGGATCCACACAAGGATGTATTTTCAAAATGACTTTCGTTTTCAAATCGCCGCGGTCTATAGCGGAGACTAGAAAATGTCACGGAAAGTCAAAACTGCTTCCATGATGTTAATCCATTTTCAAGATTGAATGACGATGTCCTATTAACATATAGGTCTAACAACATTTTCCCAAATTTGCCACTGGTTAATAAGCGCTATTTACTATTTACTTTTCTTTTAAACGACTTCCTGTTTTCTTTGAAATGCGCTAAAAATAGTGTTGCCCTGTTACCTTCTGAATGATGTGAACGTATGCAATATTGCTTGTGCATATGCTGGCTTTCGTGACTAGCTGCTTGTATCGACAGTGAGCTGCAATTCTAGTCGGAACCTATTCGTATTAGCCTATCTGACAAAAATGTTTTATTTATTTACTTTGCTTATGCGCGCTTCAAGATTTTGCGTGATTGTTATGTGTGTAACCACGTTTCAAGTAAGTAAATTAAAGGAACGCTTTTAAACGCTTTTAAGGCGTTTAGGGCATATAGGGCTAGACTTATATTTTTATAGACCACTCGGCACAAGATGGGTGATGTGGTCAGCAAAACGCTAGCCCCCTTTACTTCCCGGGACTGCACCCGGTACCCTATCAAGGCTGGGTCGACCTGGGAGCCATGGTCTTTTTTGAAAAAGAAGGCCGGCTCCGCCAGGGAACGAGCCCAAGACCTTCCGATCGGCGGCGACTAACAAGTTTTTAATGGAACCACATTCCGTGTGAGCTACACTGACAAAAGAATGGAGAGGCTATCGGTTGACCCGCTTGCCAGTTAAAACTTGGATTAAGTTTTCTTTTTAATCAGCAGACCCTATGGGGGATATGGTACTGCAGTAGTTAACACACTAGCTGTCGGTCATGTGTTTGAAATCCTCACACCAGAGTACTGTTTCACGTGATCTAGGCTAACAGTTACCTACACTAGCCCAGGAAGTGTTCTCACAAGTAGACTTCTTCATTTCCTCTTTTGCAGCTTTAAGGGTCAAGGAAATAAAAGGATTGGGTCCTCGATTTCTGTCATCCCCGAAATTTGAAATGTATTTATTGCTAGTGTGAATATTCTGCACTTATCTCACTCTATAGGGGAAAAAAATGTTGCGATTAACTCGGTCTTCTCGACTTTCAGGAGTTACTGTTTGTTTGTTATAGTATCCAGAAGCCATGAGTTGTTAACCCTTAGGCTCGGTATTATGGATATCGCAACCTTTCGGCCTTGATTCCATTGTAAATACCGTAAATCTGGGAGAAAATGTGGCTTTCCTGCCCACCCCCGGGAGTGAACCCGGACCACAAGGAGTTCGTCACCCGCTCACCGCGCAATCCAGTTTAGCCAACTACGCTAGAGAGACGGGCTCAGGAGTTATAAATAAGAGGATTTGCATCCAGCGCTCTAGTGATCCTAACATCGTCATCATAAATACGTGCACTGCTATGCGGCATAGGCGTTTATGTCTTCTCGCAGATCTGGCCCTTTATATTTTAAATCACTTCTACTGATGTTCGTATGTAGAATCTAGGTTCCTGGGTACAGGTCATTCCCATAAATAAACAAACACAGGGGATACCCTTGAGGCCGTTAAATATTATATATAGAACAGGGTACATGCCAAAATTGGATGTGAAAAAATGTCGTGTCCCGTAATGTTCATAAAATTCGAGGTACCACTATAATGGGTACTAAGAAATGTCATGGGAAGTAAAGATGACTTGCATGCCATTGACCATTACCCAGATGTAGTGTCGTTGGCCTGTTTAAATGTGAGCCTGGCATGATATACCAAATGCGCAGCTTTGGTCATAAACGACATTAAATATATATTTGTTTCTTTTAGCAACTAACTTTGTCCTCCCTTTGAACTGTACTAAAATGGAAGGTGACCGATTACGTTCGGAATGACGCGTACCCAAGCAGTATTGCGTGTGCATTTGCAGGCTTTTGTAACTGACTGCTTGCATTAACAGTGCGCTTCAACTCTGGTGTATATCCCTCATGCCTTCGCTTCAGGCCGTCAAGCATAGACTACCCTCTCGTTTGGTATATACACGGTATGGTACCTTCCCTTTCTGGTTTGGTATATTCATAGTATAGTACATACCCTTTCTGATTTGGTATATGCATGGTATAGTGTATTCCCTTTCTGGTTTGGTGTGTGAATAGTACAGTAAATTCCCATTTAGTTTGGTATACGCATGGTATAGTACCTTCCCTTTCTGGTTTGGTATATTTATGATAAAGTACATTCCAATTCTACTTTGGTATATGCATGGTATAGTACATTCTTTTGCCGGTTTGGTACATGCACGATATAGTACATTCTCTTTCTGGTTTGGTATCCGCATGTTATAGTAACAATACAAAAACTGTGTGCTGTCATTATATTGCATAAAAGGTTGGTTTACCCACTCTTGTCTGTTGGAATACTATGTTGACCATGCTTGAGTCTCTTCCACGATGTGACACCCTCGCTACTGTCCGAGAACCATGACAGGTTATTTAAACAACTGCACCACCGACAGCGAGCAATAGTGCTCGAGGATCAGATAACTGTTAAACCTCTAAACTCACCATCAGTTAACTGTTAAACCTCTAGACTCACCATTAGGTTAACTGTTAAACCTCTAGACTCACCATCAGGTAACTGTTAAACCTCTAGACTCACCATCAGTTAACTGTTAAACCTCTAGACTCACCATCAGGTAACTGTTAAACCTCTAGACTCACCATCAGGTAACTGTTAAACCTCTAGACTCACCATCAGGTAACTGTTAAACCTCTAGACTCACCATCAGGTAACTGTTAAACCTCTAGACTCACCATCAGGTAACTGTTAAACCTCTAAACTCACCTCATGAAATCTCTGAAAAGTTAAAAAAAAAAATGTATCTAAACATCTTTTAATATAAAATAAATAATATAAAATGTTCTTATTTTGCTGTACTACTGCTGCTTGTGCTAAAGGGTGACAGAGAGGGTAATAGATGTAGTTTCCTGTCTTTCGTTAGTTGGGTATTTTTCGTTAATTTCATACTGAGTTTCTGGATTGTCGCTCTAACCCCGTCCCCCCCCCCTTCCCCCACACACACCATCAACCCGCTGTCCCCATCTCCTACTTGGTCAGTCGCTGCCCTTTCAGTCTGTTATTCTTCTGTAGTGGACTCCAGCTATTGGTTTTGTTTCATTCTGATCGTATGACCACAGCATGTGAAACTTTGATGTCCAATGAAATAATTACTCAACATTGTTCCAACCAGTGTTCTTAGAACTTAACTGGTGACTTTTTCACTTCTTGTTTTTCTCGCTGCATTTCTTCTAATCTAATCTCACAATTGTAATTGTTACACCCCTTGGGCTGTCTATGCCTGGCATTGGTAACACAAAGGGAGTACAAATATATATATATTTTTTTTAATCGTTTTATGTTACAAACTTCAATAGTAACAAAAATTAGGGAAACCGTTTAACACTGTTAAACAATTTAACTCCATCCTTTCCTTGTATAATTGTTAATAAATACATGCAAACGTCTTTCTAATGTTAATTCGCCACCAGACAATTCACGATAACAACGCCTGGAACCGATAAAACAAAACAGCCTGGCATAAGAGGTTGCTACGGCAACAATGGTTCTGGGAAAACGGATATACATTTTTCCGTAAAAAAGAGAATCCACATTTTTATGTTGCTAGGTTTCCTTGTAGAAATCCATGAATGGATTACATAGCTCCAGAAACCAGTGAAGATAATCAGTCTTCATCAAGGAAATGTTATCTTTCGGTTTTAGGTAAAAGACGCCAAATTAAATCAAGAGAGACTAAGAAAATTTAAGGCAATAAAAGTAAAAAAGATGTGTAACAACAAAATTAGTACAAAGTAGATAAACATATTCAAATTTATATTGAAAGCAGCCGACAAGCAGGCTGGCTCATTTGGGTCCAAGTTTGCCATACATATAAACATTCCCCGTGTTGGTTTCAGGGCTTCGTTGTGGGGGAAAGCAAGAATAGATCCACTGGCTTTCCAATGAGCATGACGTAGGAGTCTACTACTTGGGGTCTTTCCTTTGAAGTCGGAGTCATCTGCCCTAACGGCAAGGGATAATCAACTGCACACAGACAAGCCACTAAAACGGATGTACATGCAAAACTTAGACCCTGGAGCAAAGCCAAAGTCCAACTGAAAGAACAACTAGGACTTGCTGCCGGAGCTTACAGCCGGTAAACGAAGAAGAAGATTTTAAACATCATCATTTAGTCACGACCGCAATAATTTGCTTGATTTGTTGAATACATATTATTGTACTTAATAAATACAATTAACTCTTTGTTATGACGCCAAATTGCTAAGTGAGTATGAATGTTTTAGAGCAAAACTTCGAAATGTTAAGACACTTCATGGGAGTTCATCTATTTAAACAGGGAAAGGCAACCTGCAGTCCAGAATGTAATCTTCATACAATAAATTTATCTTGCAAATGCATCGTTCCTTTTCACATGGATAACTCTTCTTCTTCTACTACAGCATTCCGAGCCCTTGAGGTTCATTGCTGCATATATCACCCGCCTTCATTAATCTCTCTGGTTTGCCTTCTCTTTCCGGTTGGTGACACCAAGTGTTTGCAGGTCCGTCTGGATATTATCTCTCCATCGTCTTCTTGGTCTGCCTCGTGGTCTAGGAATATTTATTTCCCTCGTGTATACAGTTTTTACTTCTCTGTTATCTGACATTCTTTCAATATGCCCCCAAAATTTCAACCTATAAGCTATCAGTGTTGATTTAAACAGATTATGAATGTCGTTGTGTCTTCTCACTCTCCATTCAACGCTGTTAGCATCTTTGATGGGACCCAAGATTCGTCGTAAGACTGTTTTCGAAAACCTGTAATAAGCCTTCATCTCTTTTAGTTGTGCTCCGAGTATCAGAGCCATATAAAACAACTAGTCTTATCAACGTTTTATATATCTTGGTGTTGTGAGACAGACACTTTGACCTTAGCAGATGTTGAAGGGCATAGTATTTTATTTCCAGATTGTATTCTAGATTGTATTTCTTCTCTCAGCATGATGGAGCAGTTGAAGTTTACACCCAGGTATTTATGTGTTTCCTTTCTTTTCATATTTTATGTGGATAATTGTCGACATAAATTAATACATTTCAGAAGCC
Organism: Candidula unifasciata; assembly: GCA_905116865.2. Taxonomy (NCBI): domain Eukaryota; kingdom Metazoa; phylum Mollusca; class Gastropoda; order Stylommatophora; family Geomitridae; genus Candidula; species Candidula unifasciata. Next base: position 13,666 of record CAJHNH020006868.1, on the reverse strand, counting down.
ATTCTTAGGCTGCATGTGTGTATCTAGCGACTCTATCTACATTTATTATGAAGGGGTAGCTGCTCTCAGTTTCTTACGTGGACTTAGAATGTCTGGGATTTGAACCCACATCCGCCAAAGACTGCACTCATGTGTAACGCCCCGCGACAGGTCTCACCACGTAACATTCACAGACAGCAGTAGCTTCATTTATCCATTGCCACCAACGTCCACTGTGTTGTTAGCGCGTGCACACACATACACGTACACACATATCCAGACACATCTATACGCAGGCACATGCACATACAAACCAATTATCCCAAACCCATTATCGTCGAATTATCGTCACCATTATCATCAGATCACTACCAACTGCACCCCCATCCCCCCACCCCTTCATAGCCTAGTTGGCAAATCTCTTTGTCTCCAAACATGCCAGACGGTATCGTGTTTGGGTGAGTACTCTGGCTTATGTACACCACTCGTTCATCACGTTTCTCCCTTATCAGCCGCAGTCTTCGGACCCTTATAGTATCTCTTCATGTATTGATTTTCTTATCTACTACTGTTCAAACTGACGACTTTGCGAATTCACTGTATGCGGACGTAGCGGTTGTATCGTGTGATATGGACGTAGAACTATGTAAACAGTCGCAGTCTGTTGTTTTGTCTTTATCATTGTATTCTTTATAGTTAATCCTCTTATCTTCCTCATCCCCCTTTTTCTTCTTCTTCTTCTTCTTCTTCTTCTTCTTCTTCTTCTTCTTCTTCTTCTTCTTCTTCTTCTTCTTCTTCTTCTTCTCCTCCTCCTCCTCCTCCTTCATCATCATCATCATATTTTCTTCTTCTTCTTCTCTTCTTCTTCTTCTTCTATTTTCTTCTTCTTCTTCTTCTTCTTCTTCTTCTTCTTCTTCTTCTTCTTCTTCTTCTTCTTCTTCTTTCTTCTCTTCTTCTTCTTCTTCTTTTCTTCTTCTTCTTCTTCTTCTTCTTCTTCTTCTTCTTCTTCTTCTTCTTCTTCTTCTTCTTCTTCTTCTCTTCTTCTTCTTCTTCTTCTTCTTCTTCTTCTTCTTCTTTCTTTTCTTCTTTTTCTTTCTTTTTTTCTTCTTTTTCTTCTTCTTCTTCTTCTTCTTCTTCTTCTTCTTCTTCTTTTTCTTCTTCTTCTTCTCCTTCTTCTTTTTCTTCTTCTTCTTCTTCTTCTTCTTCTTCTTCTTCTTCTTCTCTTCTTCTTCTTCTTCTTGTTCTTCTTCTTCTTCTTCTTCTTCTTTTTCTTCTCCTTCTTCTTCTTCTTCTTCTTCTTCTTCTTCTTCTTCTTCTTCTTCTTCTTCTTCTTCTTCTTCTTCTTCTTCTTCTTCTTCTTCTTCTTCTTCTTCGTCGTCGTCGTCGTCGTCTCCTTTCCTCCACCTCTACCTCTACACACTCCTCCTTCGCATTCCTTTTCTTCTTTTTCTCTTTTCGCTCGCTCCTCTACGCTCCTTTTACACCCCCCACCCCCCCAACCCCGTTTATAATGGTAGCATAGGTCCTCTCTTTACTGACCCCAAACCCTATATAGGCTAATTCCTTCTAGGCTAAATATTTCTGCTAAAAACAAAATAGATAATGAGCTGGAGCTTTCACTGTGAGTTCTGAAGGCAAACTGTGAGCTAGAAATAGACGTTCTGACTCCATCAAAAGCATGTAGTACCAGGTGACTAATAAGGAAAGTTTCCTCCAAAGTTTGAGTTCCTCTGCCTGAAAGGCGATGAGCCAACTGTCTTCACAGAAGAAAAAAATCAGATCACTTAACGGATTAGGGAACTGCGTGGTCTCGAGGCATGGTGTCCGCCTCGAGTGCTAGACGTTCCTGGATCAATCCCTGTAAGGGCTGGAATTTTTTGACGTGGTCCTGGTCTTTTAGTAATTCCACTGGTCTCTGGGTAGTGAGACTGGACGCCCGTGAGCTGTTTTGCGCAAGTAAAACATCTCTTGGCAGTTGGAAATCAAAAAGAGTAGCCCAATAGCGCTTCCCTGGCGAAATTTGGTGGTAAAAATCTACCCAAAGCATTCCAGGATCCTTGCCGGTGCTACAGAGCCTGTGCACTGTTCTAAGCTTCTTCGGACCCAGACTTGAATTAGAAGAAGAATGGAGCACGTAAAGGTTACATCCGTTGGCCATGATGTTGATCAGTTGTTCAAAACCTCAAAACCAAAACTTCAAACTGCAACCGATGCGAACGGAAAAATCGAGTTTTAAAACAAGCAAGAATTAAATAAAGTCTAGAACTTTCTGTTAGAGTTCACAGCTGGTGAACGTTAGGAATAAGAAAAAATTGCGGCTTCGATGTCAGTAATCCAAAAAAATATTTTATTTTCACAAGTATAAACGTAGCTGGCAGGTTTAAGAGAATAAATTGACCCGGGAAAACAATTGCTGCATCAGTTCTTTGTCTTATCCGGGTCAAATTCTTGTTTTCAATAGGTCTTTGGAAAACGAGCCAGTCTACTGAGTTCAGCTTTGTCTCCATGGTAATAGCCTATCCCTACGAGTTAGATTTCTTCAATCAATATTGGTATATCCCTCTAGATCTGCCCGCCCAAAGCCAGGCCATTTACCCAGCTGCCAGAGTAAATAAGGACTTTAATGAAATCGCCGACATATTCAGCATAAATCGAGCCGCTTGGCTATCATGTTCCGTGCAATTTATACCGATACTGAAGCCGCCCGTCTAGCGCTATTATGAGCTTTGGAACTCCGATAACTGTACTGGGGCCATCACAGTCCTCCTTCATCTCCTCCTCCTTCGCATAGTCAATACAGGGAAAAAAAACTGAAATGGCGTCTAAAATAGGGGTAATTCTAGGGAACATATGGGAGTCTGTTAGAGCATCAAAGTTGTAATAGGAGTACAATTATATCTTGGTGGCAGAAGTGCAATAGAACCTATCTCAACACAATAGACAACACAGAGACCGATGGCTTAGTTGGTACACGATTTAAATCCACTAGTACCTTACGACATACTTTATGAAGGTATATGATGACTCTTCCCGAACACACTAATACAGGGTTTGAGAAAAGCCATCGAAGCTAAAAAAAAAAGGTTAAAGTCAAATTAGAGAGGATCGACTTCATTGCACCGGCTTTTATCCTATATGGCCGCAGTCTCTTTCTGCAGAACGGCTAACCGCCTGCCAAGAGCAGCCCTCATACGTACCTTCATAGCGTGAGGCAAACGGCTTGTCCACTTTGCCACGAAACTCCTATCAAAGTATCATACTCAATGAAAGGAAACTCCCTACTTCATCTCCAACTGGTGGAGGATGGGCAACATACGATTTCAGCCGTAACAAACAACTGTGTTGCAAATGCAGCTGTGGGGACCTAATATCCACTGATATAAATGGACAGTTTTGCAACTGAACAGAACAGGGCACACACTTGTCCTGACAGTCAGAAATGGCTGTCAAAGGGGAAGGTTAAAGACCCACACGTGTAAGTGGAAGACAAGGGAAAGCACTACATTCTTTTCCCAGGTTCTTACGAAGCAAGGGTTTCAAATGTAGTAATACGGTTTCTTCTTCTTCTTCTTCTTCTTCTTCTTCTTCTTCTTCTTCTTCTTCTTTCTTCTTCTTCTTCTTCTTCTTCTTCTTCTTCTTCTTCTTCATCTTCATCTTATTCTGCTTCTTCTTTCGTTCGCTAGACAGATTATCTATATCTGCAATTTTGTCTCTAGTTTAAACTTCACTGTCTTTTGTAATTCACTCAGCGACCCGTAAAGTTTGACTTACACCGATGTTTCTCTTGGCCAAAAGTTTTGCCTTGATATGTTGTATTTGGCACAGTCTTAGAGGACATGATCTGTTGTCTCAGGTGCGAAGATGTAATACGGTTTTTGTTCGCGTATGTCGTGGACAGCTGGAATCACTAACCAACAGTCACTGCATGGAAGCAGGTCATGAAATTAAAACACTGTACACAGGTACACTCTGTGGCTAAGTCGATGCGAACGCTTCGTAATGCCGGGATGCCGGTTTCGATCCCAGCTGCAGGCCATGCGCATTGCGTTAGTTTCGACAGTGGTATCAAGAAAACCGGCCGTCCAGAAGAAAATGGCAAACTACCGGACGTAAATTTGCCTAGAAAAACCACACAACAGCCAGGAGCTGTTAGGGTTGGTTCTGCAACGTCCTATAAAGGATACGCAACTAACTAACTAACACAGCTACAAGAAAGAGGCAGCCTGTGTTTCTCGGTCATATGATCAACGCTAGTATATAGGCAGAGGCAGAGACCAAGAGAATCGATGCCCAACGGCTTCAAGCGATAGAATGGAGGAATGTTATCAGTGGAATTGATTCAAACTAACAATGGCCGAGATCTGTGGGGAAACATGGGTGCCAACACAGCTTGCGAGACACATGCAGATGTTGGTGGTGATGATGATGACGATGGTGACGATGATGACAGTGATAGTGATGATGATGATGATGATGATGATGATGATGATGATGATGATGATGATGATGATGATGATAATGATGATGATAGAATAACTTAAATCGCTTGGAGGCCGTATTTTCTTACATGTATTTCTTGAAAGTCTAGAGAAACAGCCCCTGGCTGTTGTGTGGTATTTCTAGGCAAATTTACGTCAAGTAGTTTGTCATTTTTCCTGGACGGTCGTCTTTCTTGATACCACTGTCGAAACCAACGCAAGGCACATGGCCCGCAGCTGGGATCGAACCCGGCATCCCGGCATTAGGAAGCGTTCGCATCGACTTAGACCCATTTGATAACAGCCAGTAAATTTTCATGGTAGCGACCATGACACTAAGTGTTGTTGTGCCTCTCCTGGTGTGTGCTAATCTTTGTTGTATACGTAATTATGTGTGTATATCTGTGTGCTCACGTGTTCCTTTTTATTTGTATGGGGAAATTCACATGAATGTGCTAGCGTATTTGCTTCTTTACGTGCATATATGTGGATGTGTGTGACGTTCCTTTTTGATCCGTAATAAGGATAATGGGTAGCGACTGACTGAGTGTTTGTGGCACTGGCCTAATATAAGAGAACTGCGCTCAAGCCTCTTTCAGAAATAAATATTTTTCTGCAAGGAACAAAAGTAAACCCGACCTGCTCAGTTCGATGCTGGAGTCGCTGTGGCATGGTGGCTAGACGCTCGCCTGTAAGACGGAACGTCGCTCTTTGGCGGAGCCAGACTTTTTTTTTTTAAATGACTTTGGCGTGATGCTGACCACATTACCCATCTTGAGCCGTTGGTCCATAAAATGTATGTCTAGCCCTATGTACCCAATATACCTGAAAGGGGTGGGGAAAGACCCTTTACTTTGCTTATACTTCGATGCGACTTAAAATATAGACTCCCCAGTGGCTTGGTTTACGTCTTATGAAGCCCGTCTCCCTTGTTCACAGAGTTAACATAACCTAACGAACGATAGCTGCATGCTTACGTCACAAATGCAGAAACTGTGACACGTGCAAGCTACTGGTTACTAGTACTGCGATGCTATCTGCGCACGCATACTCTCAACAGTGAAGTGAAAAGACGGAAAATATCACGTGATTCCTTATCCGGTGTAATCGTGAACTGCTAACGCTTACATATACACTACCCCCGTGTCATTAATCACCAAGAAAGAGGTAAATAATACCGGTAGTAAAGATAGTTGTTGTTTTCTCCTTTTCTTTTTTATTTATTAATTTTTTTTTTTTTTTTTTTCACATACTATAGTTTTTTTAATCTGGATGAGATGTTCTAATTGTAAATTGTTGCGAGGGTGACTGTCTGTACTCATGGATCTAACAATAAACATCCATAAATTGTATCACATGTCAGAGGTGATTACCGAGGTCGCAGAACAAAGTAGCTGATAAGGAAATCTGTTAACTATCAAAGCCATGTAGGAAAATTCATGTCGCTGAAAATATTGATAGTTTTTGTAATGCACAAGGCTATGTTCTGGTCTAAGAGGACAAAATCTGTACTGAATTTGCTTGTTCTTTCTCTCATTTGTTTTATTGTCTTTTATATTAATGATTCTATAGATTGGTATGTGAGCTGTTTGTGTACATCGTGGTTCCGATATCTGCGCTTTTCTTTCAAAACATCTTTGGAGAATGTACTGTTTCAGTCCATTTTCCTCTGACTTTTTTGAAGACTGCTGTTACAGTTAAATGTCCCAGCTTTGGTTTTCAAGAACATTCTAGTATAGTACTGTCATCCACACAACATGTACATGCACTTATACAACCTCACATCCAGTTTAGAATAATGGTTTACAGGCTAGTGCAATCGCTACAAACTGTGCTGGTAAACACTTTTGTTTGCCCCGTAAACAGACAATTTTCATTATCCTACCGAGAACTCGAACCACATGCTTATGTATGTCTTAGCCACTTGGACAGTACATAAAATTTATATTTCCTATCATTAAAGAAGAGAGTCACTGTGGCGTAGGCGGCTAGACGTCTGCCTGTGGATTGAAGGGACTTGGGTTCTCGTCCTGACGGAGCCGGACATTTTTTTTCTTCAATAACCTTGACTCACAGGTCGACCCAGACTTGAATGGGTACCAGCTGCAGTCCTAGGAAGTAAAAGCGACCGGCGAGATACTAACCACATCACAAACCAAATTTCGATTGGTCTATACAAATATAGGTCTAGCCCTATATTCATCTGTATCAGAGTTCAGTGAAAGTACAGGAGACCAACGGGGACAAGACGTGAAGAAAATACGCTGGCGTTGCCTAGGTCACACGTTGAGAGAACCTGAGAAAAATATAACTAGAATGTCTTTGTACTGGAACTCACAGCGGCATAGAAATGGAAGACCGAAAAACATAGAGGAGTGAGCTAAAGAGTGAATCGACAAAGGTGGGGAGGACATTGGGAGAGCTTCATGCTATAGCGAAAGATAGAACGACTTGGCGGAAGTTGGTTGAGAGCCTATGTCCCATTCGGGACTAGAAAGGCAGAAGAAGAAGACACATCACGGGATGATACCTTTGAATCTGCTGTGGTGCAAACTTCAGACTTTCTTATGATATTTTAATGATTTTCCACACAGAGCGTCCTAATTCTTCAGTATAAAACCAACTCAATGAGACAATACCCTCTTTTTTTAATGGTAAAGATGATTATAACTAATTATCTTTCCATAATGCCTTTTTCTTTATATAGAACTGTATGCATCAAGCGCTAACCCTGAAACAAAAATACGGTACTAACTGTTTCCTATTTAGTTCCATGATATAAAGATGTGTGATTAGTCTTATAAGAAATATTATAAATAAAGATACATCACAGTTGGGCTGTATTTCACTCCTGATTAAGGTATAAAGATGTTAATGTATCAGGCGATTTTAGGCACAAATGAACGTTTGGTTTCTTTCGGAAGATGAGCCATGTCGGCAGTTGGCCGGCTTCATGACGATCACATGGACTGTCAATTCGTATCCAATTAGTTAGAAGAGAGTTTTGACAAGAGGCCAATGTGTAGAAGCATGTTTCTTTTGTAGGAGACCTGGATATTGCTAAGTTCTAATCTGGATGTGATCAGAGCTGCTACTTTGACAGGAACATACTTTGATGTGAGAAAGACAAGTTAGACTAATGGGAAAATATGATTAAATTATAACGAGTACACAAACGTTGTGGACTTCCTAAATATATCCCAGCGAAAGCGACCTGACAAGTATCAATATTTGACAGGTGGATCGTCATAAATGGAAATAATTATTGGACCATCACATGCATCGGTGGCCAGAGAGTATCGATATTTAGGCTGACTCAAAACTGCTATGTATGTAGAATAAATATCCGTTTATGGGTTCCGGAGCCCAATTGTGGGGAAAACGAGAATAGACCGACTGACTGCCCAAAAGCATGTTGTAAAAGTCGACTACTTAGGAGCTTTCTTCGAAGTCGGAGTGCATCTGCCTGAAGAGGCAAGGAACCAACAGTCGGCATGCAAATGAGTCAGACTTGTGAAATGGAGATGCACGCAAAAAAATAGTTTCTGGAACAGGACAAGAAGTGGACGAACAACCAGAACTTTCCTCCGGAGTTTACAGCCGGTGAACACGAAGAAGAGGAAGAAGAGAAAGAAGAAGAAGAAGAAGAAGAAGAAGAAGAAGAAGAAGAAGAAGAAGAAGAAGAAGAAGAAGAAGAAGAAGAAGAAGAAGAAGAAGAAGAAGAAGAAGAAGAAGAAGAAGAAAGAAGAAGAAGAAAGAAGAAGAAGAAGAAGAAGAAGAAGAAGAAGAAGAAGAAGAACAAGAAGAAGAAGAAGAAAGAAGAAGAAGAAGAAGAAGAAGAAGAAGAAGAAGAAGAAGAAGAAGAGGAAGAAGAAGAATTTTGAATTAAGAATAGACAGCACAGCACTCGGGACACTCCGATAAGTGCTCCGTCTCGATTGTCAGCCGCAAGCAAAGAGTTTTAATTCCGTTGGGACCAGTAGCCGTCTGATTGAAAAGGACCGACAATTAAGTGATGAGACTAATTCCCCAAATAATTAAAATCATCAACAGTTGAAGATATAACCTCTATTTTATTCAATGTAAGCACCTTATGTGTTGATACAGCAAGTAGCACGGTCTAACAAACACTGGAACGGCCTCTGTAGTTCTTCTGTTGTTATGGCCCTAAAGTCCATGTTACGGCCATTTGGAAGTCATCAATATTGTCAAAGAAGCGTCCTTTCAATTGTACCTTTAATTTTGGGGATTAGAAAGTAATCACAGGAAAACAAATCTGGGAATAGGGTGGAAGGTTGAGAACACACACTTGTTTTATAACCAAAAATTCCAGTTTCGATGATGTCTCATGTGTACTTAATCCACGGATAATTTGGTCATCAGACACCAAATGCGGTACAAACCTGCAAGCAACTTTTTTTCTTGCCAAAATCTTTTACTAAAATTTTACGAATGGTCTCTCTATTAACACCAGATTTATCTGCCATCATCCTGACAGTAAAACAGCGATCTTCTTGCATCTGTACTGTGACTTTTGCTGTGAGTTCATCATTACAAACAGAAACTAGGCGTCCAGGTCTAGTTGCATTAGTAATCATTTCTACACCACTTTTGAATTGTGAAACCATCTGAAATTATTCCCATAAACTTGTCGCATCAATTCAACTGTCTCAATGTCATTTTTCTGAGTTTTAAACAGAATTTGATGTTAACTTTTTGCTCCATGCTGATTTCGTAACAATGCACATCTATCTAGGTCAACAAAATAGCAGCTTGTTTGTCGTCGTCTGCTTATCAGGCAGCGATGCAAAGTTGCCAGATCATAGATGAAGGTTGCCTCTTTGGATGTCATGCTTTGCTTCATATATGGCACTTTTGTCTTGGCCGCAATAAAATCAGTCTCATTACTTAATTATCGGACCTAGTATTTCCTTCTCCCTCCTCCTCTGAGTGTCGAGCGTCGGCTACATCCCCTGGTAACTCCTCGTAGCGCCATTCACCTCAGACTGTAATGATCTATCTGCTCATCCGTACTGTTCACTCGTGTCGGGGAAGACTGTCGTTTACACAGACGAGTCTGTGGTTTGCCGCTTGAGAAGCTCAAGGGCCTTTAAGGCTCCTTTTGCTTTGACTACAAATAGTCTGACTATAGAGGTCATGGTAGTGAACAAAGCAATAACATGACTGAAGACACAGACCTTTATCCGCTTGTGTTTTCTGTGTGACTCAATAAGTATGTTCAGGAAGATAGAGAAAAGCTAGGTGGTCCACAGTGGTTGGAGTCACTGAGGCGGTCGGGGCTGACGAATATCCGTTTCATATTTGTCCCAGGGCACCCAAGCGTACACGGAAATGAGTACGCTGATAGGTTTTCAGGTAAAGATGCCGTGGCCGGCAGATATATCACGGACTTTACTGATATTATGAATACTCTTACGAGAAGAGAGACTATTGCGAGAACCAAGTGATTACTTTGAATCTGCAGCCATGACCAAACTGCAAGAATAGCGTGTTAAAAGGGGTGTGGCCATAGAAGAGAACTATACAGGAAGCCAAATAATAATAAGATAGCAATACAGAACTGAGATTAGCAGCCGCTACAGGCTAGGGAATTTACTGAGCAAGGGTACCAAGTACTTATGGACTGAATATTGTGATTTGCAATGAGGATAATCTGTCGACTAACTAACTAGTTTTTCTCACAGACACTGCGCAATTGTAGAAAAGGCGAGAATCCGACGTCTTGATTTGTGACGTACCCCCACAATAGCAAGATTTGTCACAGTTTCAGTATTTGTCAGATCGTTATAAATGGAAATAATAAATATACATATACATCTAGCCAGTAGTTAATGACATGCTGGTTGACTCAAAGCTGCGATATATATAGAATAAAAGTATAGCTTGAAAAATGTATTAGTAATCTGTCAACGGTTGGTTTGGAGTTCCAGTACGATGATTTGGTTAACTAGCTTTATACTGACCTCTTATTATTGTTTTATTTGTCCATCACTAGTGATGAAGATCACTTTTCATCCAAAGTAGTAATTATCAATGATTGTCGTTTTTCTTTTAGTCTTAAAAATATTCATCTATGAAATTCTCATTTTTTTTAAATGTTTTGTTTTTTATTTAGCTTTCAGAGACAGCAAAGCGATTTAATAAGTAATGTTGATTGAGGGATAAAAGGAAAGCGTGGACTAATAATAGATAGCTGATGACATAACATAATGGGAAACTCTCAAAAAGTACTTTTCGATCAATCTTTTTACACCTACTGAAATCCACACCAAAACCTAAACGCATAGAAAAAGCTGTTCATGCGATCAGATGGGCTCATGATCCAAAACTTCCCTTCCTACCTACCGTAATCTTTAACTTCAGACCAACCTTTATCCAGTGATAAATATAGACAGACAATAGGAACATAAAGCTGTATTAAGTTAACTTTACATTAACTTCCTCAAAGATGTCCTGAAAAGGTTACACAAAGAAAATTCTATTGAGAAAATCGTTTCAAAGAACTCAGTTCATGTTCACAGGGCTGCCTTGTACAAGTCGACTCAAGCAAGACTTAGCGTTACAAGTAAGTTCTATTTAGAAGTTCTAATTGTTATAATCGTCCCTATTCTTATTGCTGGCGCGGTCCATTTACTTGTGTTAATTACACAAACAGCGCTAAGAGCATTCTCACCACCGGCTGTATTAGTTCACACATTTATTATGTAGAAAGTTGACGGGGTGGGGAGCGGGGGGTGGGGGGGGGGTGAATCGGCCGGTCGAAACGCCACCATTGTTCGTGCTTCTGTTAGCCGTCGTTTGTCGTTTGGTTTTAATTATAGACTCCAGATCTTAGATTCCCTTGTTTTGTCTGATGTTGGAGATAGAAATAAGATTTAATAAATGAATATTGATTGAGAAAGTGGCGGGGATAAATGGAAGACATAAAGACGGAGTAAGTGGCAGAGGAATTTCAGAAGTAAGACAATTTCAAAACGATGGACGCAAAACAGTGTTTTATCTTAAGTGGGGTACTATAATATTTAACTGAACAGATTAACAAATTAAGCAGAACATTGATTAGATATCGCCCCTTGGACTAAATGGTACCCAGGTTTGAATACCTATTGAGAAGGAATTTTATAATAAATATGGGCTCACAAGGCAACCAGTCTAAATAGGGACAAGGAATTGTCCTGGGAAGTAAAGATGACCTGTTTGTGGTTGTTTAAATTACACACAAGGTGATCATTCGCCTCTACAATATAAGTCTACGCCCTATGTGTCCACGACGATAAAAAGTTTCTTTACTTTATTCTAGTCAGTGTTGTTGTTGTTGTTGTTTTTTTTTTTTTCTTGAGGTTTTAATTATCTCTATCTATGAAATTCTGATTTCGTTGGCTTTCAGAGACAGCAAAGCGATTTACGGAGTGACTATTGAGTGATGGATGAAAGGAAAGGGGCGGACAAATAGTAGGTAGCTGATGACATTACATAATAGAAAACTTCAAAATGATGGTCATAGATACGGCGCAGCGGGTCCTAACTTTAAATTCACGTCATGCTCCAGTTTTATTAGTGGTCCGGCTCCAGCGCCAGTCTAGAATAAAATGGTAACAGTATATATCTTAGGAACGAAAGAACAAACGAACTAAATTTGATTTGGAGAGATGCGTAAAATGAGAAAGCTACATTTGCAAGTATGTAATTACTAGCGATTCTGCCTGCGTGGGTGACCAATAGGGTGAGGCCATAGAGAAATTATGGGGGGAAAAGGGGGGGGGGGGGGAGAGACATGGGATACAGCAACACCCCACATTTCTAGGGGTGGGTCTCACTAACTTCAGCCATACGTTTGAATGTTGAATTGAAAATTGAAATCACAGCACTCGGGACACTCCCATAAGTGATCAGTTCCCATATTCAGCAGCAAGCGAAGAGTTCCAATTTCGATGATACCAGTAACCTCTGATTGTAAGTCCATGTCATCCTTCCTCTGAGTGTTGAGCAGCCATATTTAAGTGAGTAGTAGTAATAATAATGTTTGTTGTTATTATCAGTATTATTATATGTTGAATGGTAAATAAACATAACATATTTCAAATAATGTGAAATGCATAAGCAAAGACTTCAAAATAGAACACCTTACAGGGTTGCAAATATTCTAGTAAAATAATTAGTGTGTGCCTGTGTCCCCATGTTACGGTAGTCCTGTTGGCCACATTAGCCATTAAGTCCCGAGTCATCAATGAAAGTATAAGTTTAGCATCATATGCCCCATTTACCAATGGCTTGAAATAGTTTATTTGCTATATTAACTGGAGATTAACCGATTTCCACAGAAGGGCAGAATAAAAGAAACAAATTATATGAATAAAATAACGGAAGATCCATGGCCTGAAGGTTCCACACACACAAAATTTAAATTTAAAAAAAAAGTGCTATCAAAAAAAAAAAAACACACACACACACACACAAAATACTGTCACTAGTGTATGGCTTTTGGCTCTGTGGCTAAGTCGATGCGAACGCTTCGTAATGCCGGGATGCCGGGTTCGATCCCAGCTGCGGGCGCATGGCCTTTTCATTGGTTTCGACAGTGGTATCAAGAAAGCCAACCGTCCAGATAGCAATGACAAACTACTGGACGTAAATTTGCCTAGAAAAACCACACAACAGACAGGAGCTGCTAGGGATGGTTCTGTAACGTCCTGCAAAGGATACGCAACTAACCTAAATGTATGGCTGAAAAGATAACAGTTACAGTTTGTAGGTAATAGTTGCCATAAAATGGACTTATAGGGGCAACACTTAGGGAATATATTGACAAAGAAAACTTAATAGCTGTCATTAAAAAAAAAAAGGCGTAGACGTCAAGACACATATAGTTAGATACATAAATAGACACTGAAATGCACAGGCATTAAGTAAGAGAACATTAAAGAAATAAAAAGAAGAAAATTATAGCTAAGAGACATCGTGAAAGACAGACAGAAACAGAAGGACTGATAGAGAGCAGAGGCTTAAGAAGAAATATGGGTGAAAGGGAGAATAAAGACTAGCAGAAGATAAGGCTGCAGCTGGGAGACTAATATGAAATATGACGACCCAGCTTAGCGACTACCAACCCAACGATGACACGAGGGATTTATTTTATCGCTTCCCTTAAACATCAGTGAGGCACCCCCAATTGGTAAACTTGGGTCACG
>CAJHNH020006867.1:0-10040 GCA_905116865.2 Candidula unifasciata | reverse complement strand
AAGCAGCACTTTATTTTTCTCTTTTTGAGATACTGTGTACACATTCCCAGCTATATACGGTGTACACATTCCCAGCTAGATACTGTGTACACATTCCCAGCTCACAAACCATTTAATTAGTCACACGGTGACTGACAAGACCCACGTCATTAACTGCATGCGATTTCGTCTGATTCGGATGACGTCATTCCAGAGCATTTTTTAACAAAGATTTCAAGGTTTGCATGGGGGCGTAACGCTGAGGCCGGGTTTGATAGGTTTTAGATGAGATCATTGGTTGGGGCGTAATAACTTCAGATTTTTAAGGCAAAGAACTAATGAGGCGTGGAGTTCAGGTCGCCTCTTTGCTGCTGCATTTTTGACTTCGAAAACCTCATCGACAGTTTTCTTCTTCTTCTTCTTGGCGTTCACCAGCTGTAAACTCTGGTGTAAAGTTCTGGTTGTTCGTCCACTTCTGGACTGCAGTCCTGTTCCAGAACCTGAGTGTTGCATGTGCATCAGTTTTACAGATCTGATTCAATTGTATGCAGACTGCTGGTTCCTTGCCTCTCAGGCAGATGCACTCCGACTTCAAAGGAAGCTCCCCAGTTAGTCGACTCTTACGACATGCTTTTGGGGAGGCAGTGGGTCTATTCTTGTTTTCCCCACAATAGGGCCCCTGAACCCACACGGGGGTATCGACAGTTTTATTTCCTAGGACATTTCCTGGCAGCGTTAAAGGCCCATATTCGTGGGAACCTAGGGCTCACTCGCCTGTAGCCACAACCAATTCAGATAAGGATGTCTTTACACATGGCATATCTGTTTTTAAAAGTATATGTTACTAATACTTCCCATCCTTCACTAGATATGCACATACATGCGCACACACACATACATTCACACACTCGCGCGCACACACACACACATCCTACCCCGCTATAAGTGGTATATTAGAAATTCAGTCAGTGGCATGTCTTTTGCAGAACCTTGCACCTATATTCAACACTTTAGAAAACTTCCCGATTACAAGCGAGATGTCTCGCGTCCGATACATCCATCTGGAGATCATCCCACTACATCGTGCACCCATCCTCTCTTTGATCGTCCTCTTCCTCTCTTCCCATGCATATACCCCTCCATTATTGTTTTCTCTAAATTTTTGACGTTTGATATGATCAAAATTTGTCAAATTTATGTGTTTTATTGTCTTTAACATCCAATCTTCCTCAATATTCAGTTCTTGAAGAATGCATGCATTTGTTCTTTTACTTTACCAATGACATTTTTTCAAACCGTCTACAATACTTGTATTCAAAGCATGTATGCACTGTTCAACTTGTTTAGTAAGTGTCCAGGTCTCACAGGCGTATGTTGCAATAGGAAAGATAAATGACAAGTAGTATATACAGTCAACAACAAAGACCGGATTACGTTGACCAAATTAAAAAGGCAAAATATTTTTTTAGTTCCCAGATGTGTCTAGCGGTTAACGACTCACTGAATTCCCAAGAGGGCCCCTGAGTTGAGAAGTCGCTATCTAACTCTCTGATCCAAAACCAAGTGAGGGAGGGTAGAACCAACATGAATTAATTAGTTCAACGCCAGAAAGAATTAATGCATAATCAATCAGCTACGGGGACAGCTAATACCATAGTGAAACCAACCATGGACCAGAATCTCTGACGCGACTGACAGACGATTTCGAACGCGTCAAAGATTTGGGAAATAGTGGGTTAGGGTTTTCAATGGTGTTTTCTTGCTTTGGTTGTCTAGTTTTGGGCAGAGATTGGCGTTCGGGATCTGCAAATAGCTTTTTGATATTTCTGTTTTAATGGATTGATTAATATCAGTGATGAAGTTATAAAAGAAATATTACAGAGGTGCTAGGTGTTAAGGGTCGGCTCTGTGGATAAGTCAATGTGAACGCTTCGTAATGCCGGGATGCTGGGTTCGGTCCCAGCTGCGGGCCATGCGCCTTGCGTTAATTTCAACAGTGGTATCAAGAAAGCCGACCGTCCAGAAATCAATGTCAAACTAGTGGACGTAAATTTGCATAGAAAAACCACACAACAGCAAGGGGCTGTTGGGGTTGCTTCTGCAAGGCACCAGTTCGAGGAACGTTTTTTTTTTTTTTTTTCGGTTCAGAGCTACTGATGCACCTTAAGATGAGTACTGATACCTTTTGAAACATTTTATAGTTAGTACCGGCACCTTTTATTTTTGAGAAAACCCCTTCGTGGCGTAGTGGTTAAGCCATGTGCCTCGTGCTCTAAAGGTCGTGGATTCGCTTTACCGCGGCGCTTTTCTGTTCACAAGTACAATTTTACTTTCACTCCCTGGAGCGTCGCTATAGCTACGGAGTTCTTGTTTTGTGTGGCGTTCTCGACAGGCGGCTAGCCGTTCTGGGGAGAGAGACCGAGCCATTTTAGATTGAACAAGGTGCAGTTAAGTCGATCCTTTCGATCTTTAACCTGCGTACAATGCCATATTTTGTATAGTGAATTGTCCACCAGAGCTAGGCAATATCCACTAAAACCGTAAGCATCAATATATATATATATATACACACACATCAGAAGAACACGACAGTGGAAGCATGCACAACAGGAGACTACCGATCTTCAGTTAGTGTACCTCATCGACAATCATTTCAGCCAGTTTACCTCCTATACCAGTGATTCCCAAAGTGTGCATGGGCGCCGCGAAATATTTGAAGATAAGCGATTTCTTTTTTTTTTTTTTTTTTGTGTGGGATCTTTTACATACGGATAGTCATACTTTTACTTTTACTTAGGTTAGGGCGCCGTGGAAAAGTTTTAATTGAGAAAACTCGTTTCTAATCGCAATACCATCGTTTGTTGGTTTTGTTAACAATAAGGATTTACTTAATAAGGTACAATCGACTAAGCGATTAATACTATCTAGCATTCAAGATAGGTAGCTGGATACACACACCAGATTATCTCTCCAAGATTCGCTTCATCGCCTCCCTAGAGATGCACAATGTATTATATTAAGACAAAGGACAAGGCTCAATGGACTTCGTTAACATGTGTTTAAATATTTCGGTGTAGGAAACGCGGATACGTGCCCCTGCAACTTGGCACCACGCAATCTGGCCTGTTAGAACCATAATAAAGACAAAAGTGTACGATATTCGAGAAGATATGGACTGCACGATAGCTTTCACAAATGCTACCGGCTTCCTGGTATAAGTTTTCTCAGAGAAGGATCAACGAAGAAGAAAAAGAACAAACAGAAGGAAAAGAAGAAGAAGAAAAATAAAAAGAAGAAGAAGAAGAAAAAGAAGAAGAAGAAGAAGAAGAAGAAGAAGAAGAAGAAGAAGAAGAAGAAGAAGAAGAAGAAGAAGAAGAAAAAGAAGAAGAAGAAAAAGAAGAAGAAGAAGAAGAAGAAAAGAAGAAGAAAAAGAAAAAGAAAAAGAAAAAGAAAAAGAAAAAGAAGAAGAAGAAGAAGAAGAAGAAGAAGAAGAAGAAGAAGAAGAAGAAGAAGAAAAAGAAAAAGAAAAAGAAAAAGAAAAAGAAAAAGAAAAAGAAGAAGAAGAAGAAGAAGAAGAAGAAGAAGAAGAAGAAGAAGAAGAAGAAGAAGAAGAAGAAGAAGAAGAAGAGAAAGACAAAGAGAAAGAAGACGAGAAAGAAAAAGAAAAAGAAGAAAAAAAGAAAGAAAGAAAGAGAAAGAGGAAGAGAAAGAGAAAGAGAAAAAGAAAGAGAAAGAGGAAGATGAAGATGAAGATGAAGAAGAAGAAGGTAGTCAATTTTTGGCACACACCCCTGTCGACTTTTTTGACGTGCCTAGACATCACTCAGGTAATCGACAATGCAACTTCAAAGTAAACGGGTCACTCCATAGTCGCCCCGTTTCAGTGCCAGTGAAAACCACGATGAATGTCCACCACTGTCACTTGTTAAACAGTTTGACACCTGCAGCCTCCGCAAAGCCAGTAGTTCACGCACGCGTTGAATGCTTAAGTCAGACGTCAGAAGGGTCAACGCAAACGGTCTGGCACTAGAAATGCAGTTTATGGTCGACAAAAACGGTATTAACAGCAAGCAGATCATTAGTTGCACACGCGGTGCCAAGTAATCTGAAATAAAGGACCCCTATGACCCTTTTGGTGCATCAGAGTGCTAGACAACGACCGGCTCCAGCAGACGTGCCGTGCTGTTGACGTCACCAGGTCAGGCTAACGAAGTGTTAATGCAGCTGTTATCAAACAAGAAATAAACTATTCTCGATTTCGACAGTGGTGAGGGAAATAACCTAAATTTATACTTTTAGGTATCAACATGCCTTCTTTATTAATTTTACAATTTTTAGCGGACTCTTCTTGATTATTGCCTCGGCACACCTGGCGTACGCTCAAGGGCATCCCAAGGTGCCTTGGCACCCAATTTGAGAACCGCTGCCTTAACGCATCGTTAGCCCGACCCGGTGACGACAACAGCACGGCCCGTCAGATGGAACCAGTCGTGGTTAGACATTCATTTGTATAGACCAGTTGGCACTAGGTGTGCAATGTGGTCAGCGCGGTAACTTTCTAGGACATTGCTTGGCACCCGTTGTAGGCTGAATCGACCTTTGAGCTTAGGGCAGTTTTAAAGCGGTTGAAATTCTAGCCCCCGCCCCTCCCCCTCACATTTTTTAAGCATTAGTTTTTCCATCGGAAAAATGAGAATCAAATATGTACAAACCACGTAAACTCCATTCAAGTCTTGTCTTGTCTTGTCTTGTCCACAATTTCCTCACAGCGTAGTGGGGAGTCGCAGTTTTCTATCCTGGGCCAGGTGTGTTGCATGTGTTGTTGTTAGTCCGTGTTGCCTCAGGATCTCTGATATATTGTCTGTCAATCGTACTCTCGGTCTGCCTCTTGCTCTAGGGCAGTATTGTTGTTCGTTGTATGCTCGTAGAGGCAGTTGGTCCATTCAAGTCAAATAAGTAAAAAAAAAAAAAAAGTAAAAGTAAAATACGATTTTATATATCTACGGGCGTTTTTGGCATACAGGGTTAGACCTATATTTATAAACCAATTAGCACTTGGTGCGTCATATGGACAGCATCAGTCCAGCCTCGTTTACTTCCCGCGACTGCTCCTGGTACCCATTCAAAGTTGGATCGACTTGGGAGCCGAGGTCATTTTTTAAAAAAAGTGTCCTGCTTCGTCAAGACTATATTCATATAGCGCAGATTTATCGGGACACCACAGAAGGGCTACAAAGGGTGAACCCTAGACTTTCGGACAAGTAGGCAAGAGTCTGATTGCTAATCTACCGCAACACCGCCGTGTAGTGTGGGATGCCTGTCTCTCTTGATATGCCCTTTGAACATACGCAAAAAAAGCTGAAATCCCTAAAAACAAATCAAACAATTAACCGAGAACCAATTACACGAATAAACTGATTGCATCGTTTTGTTTCGCAGGAAGAATCAATGAGAGGTCACATGGTAAGAGTGATTCGAGATGCCGGCGCCGACGTCAACAAGAAGGATAGAGGTGGCAGAACAGCCCTCATTCATGCTTGTGAACAGAAGTGCAATGACATCGTGAAAATTCTCATTCAGCATGCCAATATTTGCCCGGATGTAGAGGACTACGATGGTATGTAACTTATTGCTGGATTGTTCTTTGTTAGCACCTCTATGTTCATGGCAGACTGCTGATCTTGTTGTAAATAGATGCTTTTGTAATCAAAGAGGATGATGATCTTCTTCTTCCTTGTAGTGATTGTTAATACGTTTGTAGATTTATTGTTATTGTTGTAGTTGTTGTCATTGTTATTGTGTTGCTCTTCATCTAGTTTTTCTTCTTTTTTTTCCCCTTCTTTTTTCTCCCTTTTCTTGTTCGTCTTCTTCTGCTTCTTCTAATTCCTTTTTTTTCTTCTTCTTCTTATGCTCTTCTGCTTATGCTTCTTCCTCTTCTTCTTCTTCTTCTTCTTCTTCTTCTTCTTCTTCTTCTTCTTCTTCTTCTTCTTCTTCTTCTTCTTCTTCTTCTTCTTCTTCTTCTTCTTCTTCTTCTTCTTCTTCTTCTTCTTCTTCTTCTTCTTCTTCTTCTTCTTCTTCTTCTTCTTCTTCTTCTTCTTCTTCTTCTTCTTCTTCTTCTTCTTCTTCTTCTTCTTCTTCTTCTTCTTCTTCTTCTTCTTCGTCTTCTTTTTCTTCTTCGTTTTTTTCTTCTTCTTCTTCTTCTTCTTCTTCTTCTTCTTCTTCTTCGTTTTCTTCTTCTTCGTTTTCTTCTTCTTCTTCTTCTTTTTCTTCTTCTTCTTCTTCTTCTTCTTCTTCTTCTTCTTCTTCTTCTTCTTCTTCTTCTTCTTCTTCTTCTTCTTCTTCTTCTTCTTCTTCTTCTTCTTCTTCTTCTTCTTCTTCTTCTTCTTCTTCTTCTTCTTCTTCTTCTTCTTCTTCTTCTTCTTCTTCTTCTTCTTCTTCTTCTTCTTCTTCTTCTTCTTCTTCTTCTTCTTCTTCTTCTTCTTCTTCTTCTTCTTCTTTTTCTTGGTGCCTCCTTAACGAACTTCAAATTATCCCCTTTCCACAGTTGTTTATTATTAATGGTGGACACAGAAAACAATGCCTTACTAACTAGATTATAATCACAGTAGACTGAACTATCCGGTCTAATGTGGTGAAAGTCTGTGTCGAAAAATAAAAAGCCAGATGTATCGCAGTTCTATAAAAACTCATTTTCTACCTCAGACATGTGACAAAATCTACCCTTAAAAAACAGAAGCTGGTATTGTAATTTTCCGACTACTTAGTGCATGTCAGTACTTTAAAGATATTTCCTGATGTATTTTAGTGCACGTTTTATTTTAAACATTAAGTAATCTTTTACAAAACAACAAAGGAAACCAAACAATTTGATACAGTATCCAGCAACAGTAGAAAACGTACACAGCAGTGGTGAAATTTGAAACACAATTGAGCAAGTGAAGAGTTGGGAGTGGGGGAGGGGCGCTTTAATGTCTCAAGGTATTCTGTACAAAAGGCCTTGGGTGTCACATCTTGTGTTGTGCACACGTAGCGCACGCATGTTAGCAATTGACAAAGTAAAGGGACCACAAGCCTGCATACAAATAAACCAGATCTGTGAAAGGGATGTGCACGCAACACAGGTTGTGCAGCAAGACTAAAGTCAGGAGGTGGACGAGCATCCAAAGCTTTCTACCTGAGTTTACAGCCCATGAACGCTCTGGTGAAGTTGCGACAGGCCTAGCAAGCCGGCAATGGATATATTACCGCTACAGAAATCAAAATGAGATATAAACAGACTGATCAAACGGTATCTGACCATGGCAATGTTAAGGGACCAAGAACAAAATGTAAGGATAACATCAGAGAAACTCTACAACAGCACGATGTGCCTATGGTCGAGGCAGCCAGAAGAGCTAGAAACAGAACCTTATATCTCCCTCGACACCCACAGCGGTAAAAGAGGAAGTGAAGAAGAAGAAGAAGAAGAAGGAGAAGAAGAACACAAAGAAAAAAAGATTAATTTTAAACTAGGCAGGATAATATGGAGGCCGGACAATCAAGGTAGCATGTGCTACTCTGTAGTATGTAACACATATTCGTTAGTGGAAATCGCCATGGCGCGGTGGCTAGTAGTGCGTATGTGGGTCAGAACGTCTTGGCTTCGAATTCACAGCAATTCCAGGTTTTTTCTCCTCGAGGTTGACCCAACCTGAAATAGATACCAAATAACGTCCTGAGAAGTAAAGGCAGCCGGCGTGATGTTGACCTTATCAGCCGTCAAGTGTTGCTTGGTCCATACAATTTGAGTCTAACATTTTATACCATATGAGGCACTAGCGCAAATGTTTTACACATTTCTTAGTCAAACTGTGAACTTTTCTGATACCGTCAATGTATTTCTTGCTCTTCAATTTGTATTGATGTTTTTTTCTTCTAATTTCTCTCTCTATCTCTCTGCCCCCCCCCCCCCCCCCCTCTTCCCCAAACCACACGTCGCTGCGTTTCTGTGGAGTAGTTCTTTGTCAATGCATTTAATAATTTGTTGACATGTGTTTCTAGGAGTGTGTTCGCGTGGCAAAGAATACTACCTAGTGTCACTTCGCTGTTTCAAACAGTGTGAGATTATTTCTGAATGACGTCACCAAAACAAACATGATTGAAACATTTGAGTTTCTAGTTACACTGTAGAGGGTGTTTCCCACACTAGGGTCACGAAGACCTTTTCCAACAGTTTTACAACAAGCAGCCGCTGGGATACTTACATCGAATTTATTTTTAATGCTGGGTTGTGTTAAATTAGGAACGGACGTTGCAACACTCGTGGCATTCCTATTAGCAGGGGAGCTGCGTGGTCTCGAGGCAGGGTGTCCGCCTCGAGTGCTAGAGGTTCCGGATTCAATCCCCTATAAGGGCTGGGATTTTTTCACGTGGACTTGGACTTCTAGTAATTCCCTGTAGGTTTCTGGATAGTGAGATTGGACGCCCGAGTGCATTGCTGCGCACGTAAAAAATCTCTTAGCAGTTAAAAATCGAAAAGAAAAGCCTAACGGCGCTGCCCGCGCAAAATTTAGAGTTAAAAATCTATCCAAGTATTTCAGGATCCTCGCCGGTGCTAGTAGTAATAGGCGGTAATACGGGCCGCATTTCAGAAATCGATCTCTCTTTATCCTTAGTAAAAGATGGCGGCCAAAAGTGATTGGTCTGTTCGTGTGGCTTTATATATCCTTAGTAAATATCGATCGGGACAGCCACCCTCTTTGTCCTTAGTAAATATCGATCGTGTGGCTGATGACAGCACAAGTGATTGGTTTTAGGGAAAGGTATAGGAAATCTTCATAACTGCAGGTGACAGGTGGCGTTATATAAAACGGGGGCAGGCAGGAACACTATTTAGGTGAGCAGCGGGGCAGGGACAGGGGCACCTAGGAGGGCACGGGGGCAGGGGACCCGTGGCGACTAGGAAGGCGCCCATGATGAACGGCTGTATTAGAAAGGGCAGATTGGCGCGTTGTCTCCATAGCAACTGGTTATTCATTGTCGGTTATGTGGGTATTTTCTTTATTAGTTTCATAACGGCAGGTGACAGGCTGGCGTTATACTGGTTATTCATTGTCGGTATGTTGGGGTGTGGTATTTTTAGGCGGATTGGTTTAAGGAAGACAAATATTTCTTTAGTGCAGGGCCAGCTGTTGGTTTAAAGTGGCGGATGATTCATTTCCCCATGGCGGCCAAATCTGCTTGGTCTCTCTGGGAGGCTGTTCTTTTATCCTTAGTAAATATCGATCGGAAGGCTGATGACAGCACACTTGACGGGTTTCAGGGGAAGACATATGTGCATAAATCGATATGTTGTCTCCATAACAAATGGTTATTCATTGTCGGTATGTTGGGGGCTGTGGGTATTTTTCTTCGGGGAAAGGCAAATATTTCTTTAGTGCAGGGCCAGATGTTAGTTAAAGTGGCGGATTACCGGGGATATATTAGAGAAGGGCGACTCGAGCGCCATCATCATCATCTGTGTCATGGTATTGAAGGGATGGTTTGAGCTGTAGTAAAAAGGAGGACATACGACAGAAGGGTAGCTGTCTTGTCATAGTGTCGAGGGCAGAAGAGAAGGGGCTTACCTGACATCGGTGAGCAGCGCGGCGGGCGGGGCAAGGGGACACGGGGCGACAGGGCGACTAAAACGGTTGGTGTTGGTTTATGGGTTCTGTAATAGACAAAAAAAAAATTAGAAGTGGGTTGTTAGCGGGAGATATATATGTTATAAAACGAAACAAGTTACGGGATATGAAAATAGACATAGGCAGCAGTGACAGCCGGCAGAGGGGAGGGGGGCGTTTTAGGGTTTAGGTAAAGAACACCTAGAAAGGTGGTTTGATGACCGGGGATATATACTAAAGGGCGACTTGAGCGCCATCATCACCAGCATCATCTGTGTCATGGGAGCGAAGATCGACTGCTCAGGGATGGTTTTGAGCTATAGTTAAAAAGGAGAACGTACACGATAGAAGGATGGGCGGCTTGTCATAAGTGTTAGATGTTGATAGTTTTAAGTTTAGTTAAAAAGGAAACTTTAC
>CAJHNH020006866.1:0-10052 GCA_905116865.2 Candidula unifasciata | reverse complement strand
CCACCTCCTTCTAACAAGAATTTCGTAAAAGGCGTCTAATTAGTGTTATATCTGTCAAAGTCAGAGTATCTACCCAAGAAATGAGGAACATACAGTCTGCACACAAATAAGCCAGATCCGTAAAACGGATGTGCACGCAAAACATGAGTTCTGGAAAAAGACCAAAGTCCAGAAGTGAACGAAAAACTATACATTTTTCTTAAAAAGATGAAGATAGTAAAAACAAAAATAATTCAGTTTAATTTTTGAATCACACATTGCGAGTTGAGACACAGTAATAGTTGCCATAGACTAGTGATCTCCAAACTGTGCCCCTGGAAGCCACGACTTCTTTACAGGAACACCGCGAATTATTGTAAAGGCTTCATAATTAATGTAATAAGCCTGCTTTGCATGGTCTCCACGAGTACATTGTGGCCAGCGGAAAGTCCGTGCTACAAGTGACAGCACGAGATAATAGGGTCTAGTGGAGGAAGCGAGGGGAAGCCCGAGCTAGACTCGTGGTCAGTCAATCATCAGAAGTCAGGGAAGACGGTTGTAGTAATTGAAGATGTCTTCTTTATGTCGTGCGAATGGTTAGTGTTCGAATATGTCGCGAGTGATAGAAGTGTGAATAATGTTTGAACATGTGAAATAAATGGACCAGAATAAACTGACAGAATGTACAAAGAAGCTGAGTGGAGTTTGTGTTGTTAACCCTAGACGTTGAAGCAGTGCAGGTTATGTAGCAGTAAGCATCCAGAGAGTGAGCCGTGGCGAAAGCCAATATGTAGTGAGCCAAGGTGCAAACCACGATTCATTTCAAGTCAAACCAAGGTTTATTACAATTAATTTAACCAAGACACGAATAAGCATACTTTTACTTAAGGTAGGGGGCCGTGGAAAAATTTTAACTGAAAAAATGTCGCCGCAACCAAGAAAAGTTTGGAGAACACTGCCATAGAAAATAATAATTATATGACCGACAATACTAAGAGGACCCCACAACGAGCGATAAACACCAGACGACACAAAGTGCCACCATTCGGATGAGAATCACCCGAGCGCAAATCCCAAAAACCCCGTTCATGAACAGGGTGACGTGATGGTGGCCTCACTATTTTACATACATCAGAGAGTAGGAGCGCTCTTTTTCTTGTTTAAACAAGTGATGGGATGATACCTGCCGACATTCTTCGGCGAAAGAAAGTCCTGTATTATGACGAAATCCTGCTGTGCCAGTTTCAAAACGGAGTCAATTCTGACGGATTGTTTTCAGCTGAAATTGAATTTGTTTCTTTTTCTTCTTTGAGGTATTGTTCGTATAGTCTAGTCAGACCTTTAGGTTTGCCTCTGTAAATTTGCGTGTCATCTGCAGGTCCTTCATGGTTCATCATAGTTTTCTCTGCATACTTTTCTCTTGAGGCCAGGTTTTTTTTTTTCGAAGTTGTAGGTCGAGTGGGCAGGTCTGCAGAATGTGCTTAGGTGTTTGCGGTCCCACCTAACATGCACATAGAAGGGACTAAAACTGAATAAGACAAACACAAATTTCCTTGTTTGTTTTTTTGGGATGGGGTGGACAAAAAAATGGAGGTCTGGGGGGGGGGGGGGGGGGGGGGGGGAGGGGGGGAAAATATTGTATCTCTTCTTCTTGAAAGGCTGGGTGGAAGTTTGGGTTGCTCAGCTGCGTTCTTGATCTTGATTGGTGAAAACAAAAATGTCAAAGTGCGGCGACGCTTAACCGTCTCCTATCTGAGCGTTATTTATCTGATCGGCCGGGTTTCTTTGCGGTTTATTTTTGTAGATTCTTTGTGAAATTTTGCCACATCTGAGTTCTGTTTTTGTTGCTGTTTTCCTTTGTCTGCTTCGCATTGGGCTCAATCTGGCGTGGTTCGGGCGGAAGGTTGTCGTTCATCATGGCAGGGAGGGGGGTAGCCGTTCTGAAAAGAACGGTTACGTAGCCGGGGTAGGCAATTGTGCGGGAAAATGGGCGGGGCTGCTGAGGTTCAGTTTTGGCTGGCTAGCTGTGTTTCTTCGTGTCGGTGAGTTGGCTTGTTCCACAAAGATGGCGGTCTGGTGCGGTTGGGTTCGGTGCTGTCAGCTGTCTCAGTAGTGGGTGTTTCCTCGTCTACCTCTCTTGCCTTTGGGTGTTCGCCATTGTGCTTTTTCTGCTTCCAGTTCGGCTTTGGTTTTCACAAATCTATAGGATGTTTCGCCTGTGCTTTCTTGGACATCATCCACCTGGTAGGGTTTTAGTTTGGCCAATACATCTGATAGCTGTGCCAGTAGTTCTTTGTTCTCTTCAATTTTTTTCGTCAAGTTGTCTTCTCTCTTTCCTGGTGGCCTCGAGGAGGTTCGTCATCTTTTCGACTTTGTCGTCCACGTCAATGGTTTCTGAGTCCTCATCATCGGATTTTATCTCGCCGACTTCCTGGTCAGTATCATCCTCGTATTCTTCTTCTTCTGGTTCCGAGCTATTGGTTTCTGTGCCTTGGTCTCTGCTTTCTGGTGATTCAGTCATCTGTGCCTGGTGCTTGGTTGTTTTAAGTTTGTCGGTGCCAGTACTTTTGTCAGCTCAGCTGATGATTGTTTTCTTTGCGGCGTTTCTTTCCTTCTCTAGTAGGGCACGTTCTGACTTTGCTGCTTGTGTGGCTGCTTCGGCTTCTGCGTTCGCTTTTACAAGTTTGGCAACTTCTTGGTATGTTGATTCTCGTGCACTAGTTAGCTCGGCTAGCTCTTTTCTTCTCTCCTCCCCTTCTTCCTGCCGGCGTTTTTCGTCTGCTATCTGGGCGGCTTCAAGTCTGGTGAATAGAGCCTTGATGTTTTCTTTCGTTGTTTTCGCTTGGTTAAGATATTCGGTGTTCAGTTTTGTTTGTGCGGATCTCTCCTCTCTCAGGGTTTTAATCTCCCCATAGCAACAGGGAGATTAAATCGTGCGTCTCTGCTTTCTCGGCGGCGGCGGTAACTTTCACCTTCTGTAGTTCTGCCTTCAGGTCGGTTATTGCGCTCATCAATTCAGGGTCTCTGATGGTAATCTTCTTCCTCTCTGGTGTTTTGTTTTTGGCTGGACGAGTGGGTTGGCTTCTTGTGGTGCTCGGTCTGGGTGCCTCGTACCTCTGCTGGTGTCTGGGTGCGGCATTAGTCATCGCCATCTTCATCTGCTTGAGGTACAGACAACCCAGGTACCTCGCGCTGTGGGCCCCTCCACAGTTTGAGCATCGTCTGCTTGGATTGGGTTTCTTAAAGTCAGGGTCCTCCTTGGCCAGGGGGCACTCCTTGAATTCGTGCGGCTTGGAACAGTAGCGACATGCTGGGCTTCTGCGGCAAGTTGCGGCTGTGTGCCACGCCTTATTACAGCGTGAACACTGTACAACTTCTGCAGTGTGGGCTCCCGGTCGCTGCTGCTGCCTGAGTGGGCGGGTGTTGGTGGGTCCCTGCGCCACGACTGGGGCGACTTCTGAGTGTGATGCTGCCTCGACAGGGGCTACACCAGAAGCTGGCGGCGTCTGGTTAGGTGAGGCTGGCGTCTCGATAGGGACGTCAGTCAGGGCTGCCATCGTCTGCACCGTAAGGGCTGGTGCGACAGGTGCTACTTCCTTGCTAGCCCATGTAGATCTGGTATCTCGGCGCTGGCTCTGGTTAGGTTTCTGCTGGCAGTTTTTACTTCGGCCACGTCCCATCTTGTCAGTGCGGGTAGATCAGGTACTTTGGCGAAAGCTTTCAACTAACAGGTTGGCAAGGCTTGTTAAGTATCCTAAAAAGGACACCAAGCGTGCTCCCCAGTCAGTATCCAGACAATCGTTTCAACAATGGTGAGTATTCGGGCTGCTAATAACCCAAACGTGGACGACCCCGATAGCGTAGTCGAGACAAACTCAGCCGAATATCAAGCGAGTATTGTCCAGTATCTAGCTATCAAGAATCAGGCTACGAATGGGCAGTTAGCGGGCGACGAGTCGAGACACAAGTGGCTTATCGGACGGTTGAGCGAGCGAGTGTGTTCGTTGAAGGGGCGATGTGTGATTGCTCAGCTGCGTTCTAAAATCGAGCCCTTTTAGCCCCACAATGCCGAGATGCCGGGTTCGATCCCAGCTGCGGGTAGGTTTCGACAGTGGTATCAAGAAAGCCGACCGTCCAGGAGCTATGGCAAACTACTGGACGTTAATTTGCCTAGAAAAACAACACGACAGCCAGGAGCTGTTGGGATTGGTTCTGCAAAGGATACGCAACAAACCTTTAGTCCCACACATCATATTTTAGCTTACCCGGTCTACGCGGTTTTTTTCCCTCGACATGCTTGGTAATTTATTAAGTACAAAACAACTTCCCATACATTTGTTGGTTTCTACATTGGTGGTTTGCATGAATTTTTATCTCTTTATGCCAAATCCGGTTGTTTCACTAAACCAGCTTTGCTTCAACTGTTGCATTACCTTCTTCTCTTTGAACCAGCTGCCTGTGTGTTCCAGGGTCCTACCGTGTGGGAAAACCAGAAATTACTCAAGGCATCCCCAACACGCATGGCCTAGAAGTCGACTGATTGGTAGCCTCCTTCGAGGTCGTAGTGCATCTACGCGACTGGCAAGGAACAACCAAATACACACACACACACACACACACAAAAAGCCAGTAAAACCAATGTACACGCAACAATCGGGCCATGGTACAAAACCAAAGTCCAAATGGACGAACAAACCAGGAATTTCATCCGGTTAACTAAACAGAAGACAAAGAAGAAGAAAAGGAAGAAAAAGAAGAAAAATAAATAATAATAACAATAATATTAATAATAATAATAATGATAATAATAATAATAATAATGATAAAAATAATAATAAGAAGAAGAAAAAGAAGAACAAGAAGAAGAAGAAGAAGAAGAAGAAGAAGAAGAAGAAGAAGAAGAAGAAGAAGAAAAAGAAGAAAAAGACATAGAACCATTGGTTTAGCGTGCATGGGAGCGGTTATAATCACTGCTTGAGCTTTCCAATTCTCAAGGAATGTTATTTTGTATTTTTAATGTTTACTTACAACTTTTTTATGAATACGCAACTCGATTTAGGTCTCGAACGTAACGAAAAGAATGCTCGCTTCATACTTACACTAGATATACAGAAACTGTAACATGTGAAAGCTACCAGCTACTAGTAATGTATTACGATACTAGTTTCGCACGCATATTCTCAACAGCAAAGAGTATAAACTTATATTATGTACTACTCACTCAAATAAAAAAAAAAGCGTTATCTGCTAACGCGTACACATGTGAAGTGATCACACCTCGTCACTTTCACTTTTATACCGTCAGTACTTTTAGCTAAACATGACCTAATTTGTATTGCTAGTAGATGAGCTAGAGAGGGACCGACAATTTTTTTTTTTCAGGCTGGCTATGATGAGTTACAACCAATGTCGGTTTGCCAGCAGACCGCTTTGACTTTGTGTCAAAAACAAAAACAAAAACAGACAGTTATGTTTGATCGTTGTTGAAATTATTCTTCAGTTATAAAGGATCTACTTGTTCGCTTCATTTATGTAGTTGTTACTGTAGTATGCACCTGATGAGATACAGCGAAATGTGCCAGGCAATAAATTGTTCAGTCTATTTTGTGTGTCTTCTTTGTTCAAATTTACAACGGAGAAACATTGTTGTAACTGTAAAAGCGTCGAACTCTTCAGAGAGCAAACTACTGGTCGTAAAATTAACGAGTAAAACCACAAACACAACAACTGCTAGTGCTGGTTTACAACTAACGTTATCGTTGTGAGATCCTGTATGTTTCGTATGGCAACCCAGACCTTAGTTACGGACTGTTAATCAATCAGTGAAGGATACATTCCGAGCCTTTCCACTGAAATGCTACAGAAAATTCTTAGAACACCAAAGACAACGAAAAAAGAAATTGATATCCCTCGGAATCTGAGCAACGAGGAAAAATGGCTCATAAACAGCATCCTAATCGGATAGCTGAGGTATTTGACAATGTAAAACGACATGGAAGTCTGCAGAGAACAGTGACAGGGAGTACAGTTGTCGGAAAACCGGGACACAAACACACTTTCAAGAAGGTGGATACAAGACATTGAAGAAGCATTTGCTAGAAAAGCACATAGAGCTGGAGAAAAGGCTAGAGCAACATACATAAAAAATTAATTAAATTTACTTTCATGTTGAATTTTGCAACAAGACAAGCATTGTTATGTACAGAAATAAATACTCTTTCATATAGAGTAAAAAAGTAAAATTGCTTAATTTTGAAGAAAAAAAACTTAGTTTGGATGGTTTAAGAGAGAGAGAGAGAGAGAGAAAGAGAGAGAGAGAGAGAGAGAGAGAGAGAGAGAGAGAGAGAGGGGGGGGGGAGAGAGCATCCATTTCATTTTCATGTTTCCAAAACAACCTGCTGGTGAGATGTCACAAGAGGAGCTTCCATCAATGGGAAATTTGTGGCGGTCAAGGGAAATCTAATGCTAAACTTAAAACTGTTTATTCTAATGTCAAACCAGTACTGTTGTGTGGAGCTGAAACACGGAGAACAACTAGAGAGTGAAGTTGAAATTAAATAGCATAATAGTGCTGAAGAGGACATGGGGAGAGGTGTGATGCATTGAGAAAACATGAGAATAATATAACTATAGGCACTGGATAGAACGACTTGCGTGATTTGGTTAACAGCCTATGCACCGTTGGGGATATAAGGCAGAAGAAGAGGATATACTGCCTGTGGCTGAGGTGTCTCACGGTTACTATGAAACATCTTAGGAGTTGTGTTCAAACCCAGTACGGCCTATTTAGTGGGCAAGTTGGAGCTGCGGTGGCAGAGCGACTAAGCGAAGGTCTTCGGTTCGAATTCACATTGAAAATTACATTTCTCTAAAGTAGTTAACAGGAGTGGATTACGCCCCGCGTCTGAGCCCCACTTCGGCACGGTCTCTTGCCAAAGACCTGTATGTAGAACCTGTCCACATGTGGTACAGGTGGCCAGTATAGAATTCCCTAACGCCACCTTCCACATACGTGAAGCATTCTATTGTACCAGCCGCAATGTCATTTATGCCATCAACTGCAAAAGATGTGGCATAAAATAAATTGGTCAAACAGGTCTACGGCTGGCTGACAGGTCCAGACAACATCTCTTGGACGTGCAAAATGGTGCACTGAAACCAGTACCGTTGCACTTCAATTCCCAGGTTCACCAAGGTGTCCACGACAGAGGGGACAGCCATTAAATCTAGCCATTCCAGCAACAGAGTCCGCAAGTCTCTTGAGAATCGCTTTTTTTATACTCTGGGGACTTTGACGCCCTCCGGAATGAATTGCCAACACAGTTTCATTTAAACTTCGAGGGGATTGAACTGCCCTCACAGTTTCAACCCCTTTACCCCAGTTATGGCCCCTGATACTCCACTGGGGGGTATTTATTCCCCCAGCTGTGTCATTCTGCTGAGTAACCACCGACCTGGCCGCATCGTGATACCAGCTAAGTGATTTTTTGTATCTATGTAGTATTGTTTAATTTGTGTGTGCTGATGAAGGCTCAATAGCCGCAACGTTTAAGTGTTGTTTGTATTCGTTCTATTGTTAAGCTTGCTAATTTACTTTTAGTTCAGGTTTATGAGTGGGGGCCCACCTGAGTTCATGAAGCTCAGGGTTGGTTTCCCCTGCTGCACGAATTACCGGATGTTATTCGGACAGGGACAAGATGAATTTGTGATTTTGCAAAAGGTATTCTGAGATAAGAAGTCGTTGCGGTAGCATAATTAAAGCAGCCTGCATACCTGGATGACCGAGCGGCAAGCTTACGATTGGTTTACCGGATACATGTTGGACTTTTTAGCAGGTGGCAGAGGGACACTGGCAAATTCGGACACGATGGACTTTAAGGGATGAGAAATTCTTTTCCACTAGACACCCGGACCAGCTCACCGAGGCCCGTCCCCTGCGTTGTTCCGTTGTGTCCAGAGCCAGCCCGAGGCCCTCTCAGCAACCTCGCCCAGCTGTTTAAGTTTGGGTTCATTACCACGTAAGCCTAGTTCTTTAATCACATTGTAGAGTGAAGTGGAAACGATACCTCTTGCGCCTACTTCGACGTCAAAGACTCTTACTGTGTACGCTTCGTCCCTCCTCAGACCGGCTGCTAAGTCACAGTATTTCTGGAGATTATACATATGGCTTTTGTCCATTCGTGACTCATACGGCACGGTCAGCTCAATCAGGATGAGCTGACGTTTCTCCGCAGAGTGGAGAACTATGTCAGGTCACAGGCCGGTCTTCCGGATTAACTCAGGGTACCTTTCATGGCCAGGCAGGTCAACAGCCAGTAACAAGTCCCTCTCAGAGTCTAGCATATATGGAGCGTATGCGACGTTGTTGAGTCTACCTTTTTGAATCTGCCCAGCCTTAAGGAAACCTATGAGGACGACGGTAGGACTGGCCCTCGCGTTGGCCCTCATCCTAGCTTGGTCCACAACAGCTGCTAACTCTTTTAGCACCTTGTTGTGGCGCCATGTATATCTGCCTTGACCTAGGGCTTTTCTGCATGCGGACAGTACGTGTTCTAGCGTCTGTTTCGCTCTGCATAGCGGGCATGGGTCGTTAGCCGCACTCCACTTGACCATGTTGACACCAGACGGTAATACATCATAGGCCGAACGAACAATGAAGCTCAGTCGCAGCGGGGTCATTCGCTAGATCTCACCCTATGTGAGTACTCTTGGCAATGCGCTCTCCAGGCTGACCCAATGGTCCTGCTGCGACTGTTGGACTGCTTTCTGGACTCTAACCTTGTTTTCGTTATCCCTTATTTGCTGTATCACCATGTCTCGGCGCTCTTTTGCTGTGGCTTTGGACCACCAACAGACTTTCCCGTAACCTAGGCCTCGACGGTCGGTTTGAGTGTAACCCATAATTTCCTTAGTGCATTCTGGGCAGATTCGATCGCATCTAGGACCTTCCAATTCAGACCAGTCTTTAGAGAGGGCTGGACAGTGAAATTTATACAAGAGACAAAACTGCTGAAATAGACAACTTATTTCAGGCGAACGAAAGAAGAAGCACACATTATTCTCACCATACTGTGGCTCTCCCGTAATGCAATACAATAGACTAAGCACTGTCAAACTTTCAGTTTCGTAACAGAAAGAAATGATTTTTCACTGAATAGACTCCATACAAATGAGTATAACAGATGGCGCTACAAGGCAGGAAAACTATGCGAAAGCCACTTTTCCTAACATCAACCAGATCAGAATAGGATTTGTTGGCCTCAATAAATTTGGAGACACACTCTAGAGGAGATCATCATTATTCACATCATCACCATCATCACTCTCATCATCATTCACATCATGCATTTCTTTATTCTACGAAGATCAATCATTTTCTTTCAACACACGACTCTCATCATGCACATCATCATCATGTATTCATTCATCATCTATCATCATCACATCATCATCATCATTTCTTCTTCTTCTCTTTCGTGTTCACACGTAACACTCTCTGGGCGGAACAGTTTCTGGTTTGCTCGTCGCAATACTGAACTGCATTCCTGCTCCAGACCTTCAGTTTTGCGTGTGGGCATCAGTTTTAAGTCTTATTCTCTGATCGACCGTTGGGGTTTTTGCCTTTCCGGCAGATGCCAACCGGGAACTCCCCCAAACGTTTAACATGCTTTTGGTTTCACATCTCATCATCAACATTATTCCACACATCTTTATTTTCCAATAAGTAAAAAATTTTAAAATTCACGCCCCCACACCTCCCCCCCCGCCCCATCCGCCCCCCCCCCCCCCCCCCCCAAAAATATTAACGACTGCACCTTCTTCCCCCCCCCCCCCCGCTTTTTTTTTGTATTTTGTTGAAATCCCTCTCTTTATCCGATTTGGGGTTTTCTGTCCTTGATATTTTAATAACCCTTTCTTGCTTTGCGTATCCATAGCACCAAATTTTACATTTTTTCAGCAGGGAACCCTTTCTATGTATTTTCTTTTTGTAATTGTTTTACATATCTAAAGATTCTGCGACAAAACCCTTTTCCCTTTAACTTTTACTTTACCTATTTTTCGTTTCCCATTTC
>CAJHNH020006865.1:0-10056 GCA_905116865.2 Candidula unifasciata | reverse complement strand
CACACAGCTACACACACACACACACACACACACACACACACACATACATACACACACGTAGCCGCACAAAAAGACCTATACAAACACACACGTCCGACGCACACAGACAAAAACCCACACAGACACACAGACATACATACACACACGTAGTCGCACAAAAAGACCTATACTCACACAGACCTAAACCCACACAGACACACACGCACGCAGTCACAGTCACACACACAAACACATACACACACGTAGGCAGGAAAACACACAGATACACACACAGGCACGCATACAGTCAATCACGCACACATACGCACACAGACGTACAGGCAGACGCATAAACCAAAACAAACAGAGACACGCAGACATCGTATAATAGATACACCGATAGAGACACACACAGATACACAGAAAGCCACACACACAGTCGATCACAGCCACAGACACACACACAGACACATAATGGCACACCACACATACATATAAATACACTCACAGATACACAGACACTCACACAGACACACACGCGCAGGCGCACACACATTCTAAAAAAGACACAAACAGATACCCACGAAGCCACACACACACAGACACACGCAGACATTATATAATAGACGCACCCATAGAGACTCACACAGACACACACAGAGTTACACACACAGACGCGCGCAGCCACAGACAGACACAGATACACATGCAGCCACATACATAGACACACCTTCAGATACATAATGGCACACACACACACACACACACACACACACACAGATACACAAACGCATACTAACACACGCACCAACGCACAAATGCTCGCACAGACACACACACGCAGACGAACACACACAGAGACACACGCACACATTATCAAAAAGACGAACACACAAGTACACACGAAGCAGCACACAGAAACGCACAGCCACAGACACACGCAGGCATAGACACACAGACACACACGCAGAAACACCTACAGACACAACATAGATACACACAGACAGACAGACAGACAGACAGACAGACACACACACACAGAGACAAACACGCAGCCACATCCACACATATACACATACAAACATACACACAGACACACACCCACAGAAACACACGCAGCCACACATACAGATACACAACACAGACTGACAAGCACACTGACACGCACGCAGACACGCTTACATAAATACATACATATGCACATGAAAACGCTTATATAGACGAACTAACACAGTCACGAACACAGACACCATACAGACTGACACACAGACACACGCCCACACACAGAGACATACACTTACACACACACAGACGCACAAGACATACAACAAATTTATAGTTACCCATACATACACCCATACATACACTCATACATACATAAAATCATACATACACAAACACGCCTACACACGCATGCATGTCACACATACGCATACATACATATCATACACACTGTAATTAATTATAAACTAGTAATGCATTGTGGATTATTAACTACATTTAAGGTGGCATATAATCACTGGTATTCATGAAATGTAAGAGTTTGCGGTTAAATGAGTAGGGACTCTTTGTAGTTTTCAGATCGAGTGGAAGATGTTCCATAAATGAGCAGCAGAATATGCTAAGCTTGTTTTAAATAAATCAATTCTGGGTTTAGGCAAATCTAATAAACTTAGTCGCTTGCTATTCTTAGGATTAGATTGAATCAATCGGTCGATGTAATTTGGAGTATCTTTAGATAGGATTTTGTGAATGAATTTGGCCTTATTAAAAATTAAACGTTTACTAAATGGTAGAAGTCTTAGATGTCCGTATAAAAGATTTTTCTCAACGTAGTTTATATCGGAAACTAGGCGTAAGGCCCTATTTTGTAGAGAACTCAGCCGTTTGACATAAGATTTGGAGCAGCCATCCCAAATTGTGGAACAATAGTCAATATGCGTTTGAATGTAGGATACGTAAAATATTTTACGTGTAATTTCGTCAAGAAAGTGCTGAATTTTTCCAAGTTAATATACTTTTTATGCTTTTTTTTTTGGTCATTGTATGAACATGGAACTCCAAGTAAGATGGCTGTCAATTAAAACACCTAATGTTTTGTGTTCAACTACATTAACAATAGGTAGCTTGTCAATGAAGAGCTCAAGCAGTGGCTTGTGTACAGCTAATGTTTGTAGCTTTTGCCTAGTTGTTATCACCATAGATTTAGTTTTACTAATGTTAATTTGCATGCGATTATCATTGCTCCATTTTATAAGCTTATCTATTTCTTTCTTTATCCTTGATTCGAGCTTGTCATGAAATAGAGGCAGGGTTTCGAGTCAACTTATTAACATTCGAAAAAGACAAGTATAATTTTTAGCCATAATATGAGAAGATGGAAACTCGAACGTGTTGTAACCACTTGAAATATTTGTGAAACAGAGAGATAGATGATGGGAAGCTTTCGTGATAGCTTTTTGTCCTGGAATGAAAGGAAGCCTGCAGGTTAGGGAAGAGGCATGATCACCCAGGTCAGATGCTATGGTACTTGATGATGGTGGTTGTGAGGATGATGATTAATACGTCTCTATGTATATAGCAAAGTATATAAGATCTCCTGGCACAACGACTATTCCATTTACTTGCAGATCTACCGTCCGAGTCGTGATTTTCCGCGATGATTTGTTGTAAAAATGAAGGCAATTTACCAAATTTAAGCACATCAGAGCTGTAATCTAAATTTCAAATCCTGAATCGCAAATATGTATAGAGATAAAAAAAAATTACCATGTCTTGTAATATGGGAATGTTCTAAGAAATGTCCACATCATAGTAAAACCTTCCTAACATAAATTCCAACTAATCGGAAAATCAAGTTTGTTTTAAAAGAATTTGTTTTGACAGAGGACCGAATTAACACTGGCCTGCTAGGACCAAAAAGGATTTTATCTTAAAACGATTTTGTGTTTTAATGATTTAGTTGTTGGTTTGTTGTTGTTCAGTCTTTGTTTAAATTCGTATTTTTAACATATTTTATGTTATATTTTTCGTATTTTCATGTCCGCAACTTTGACAAGAAACAGGGCGTGTTGGAGATCCATTGCAGCCAACCTTCATTGAGGAGACGGCACCTGACTGATTGATTGATTGAATGAAATTCATTTGCTTGTTTATTGGCTGTCTGCGGTAAGTTCTTGCTTGTCTGCTTGTCACAGTTAAATACTGGGCACAGTTAAATAGTTCGATCCTATCAAAGTAAGCTAAAAGATCCTTTTCCCGCTATAGGTACATCGGGTACAATATTTATACTGACCACAGAGCCCTCAAAATGGGATTTGGTTAAATCACGGAGACTGCCTTTGCCCCCAATGACACTTCACAGCACCCATGTGTGTCTGAGTCGACCTGTTAGCCCAGGTCATCTATAAATATGTCGCGGCAATGCAAATCTAAACACAAAACCTACCGGTCTGTAGACAAGTGAGGGTGATCTTAAGTGCTTTTGTCCGTACATTAGGAAGTATTATTCATCATCATCCACAGCCATCAGCACTGCCATGGCTCTCTTAATTAACACACTAACACACACACACACACACACACACACACACAATGTAAAATCAAAGTAAAATTTACAAAAATAACATTTTAAGTGACGACCCTTGACGGTGGCTTAACTACTCCACCTTTCTGGGACATTTCCAGAACATCTTGGTAATCCTGCGACGACCCATGACCACCGAACTCCCTCTACAGTTCAAGCATGGATGGGGATTATGTGACAGGTCTCAATGTAAAACTCAATGAATTTTTATTTTTTTTGCTCCACTGAGTATCACTGCTCCACTGAGAAGGCTTTCTAACCGCAACATCAACATTCATTTGATCGCCATTTGACGGTATTGGAAAGATGAGCAGATCTCTCGTTTGAAATTACATTTTTTCATATATCCTTACTCTGTTCAAACTAAACTATTCTACAGCGCAATGTGTACCTTTAAATAACCTTTGCGACAAAATACTCCATACATCATAGACACCAGTGACAATTTATGTCGCCCAAATGTCAAACCAGATCTGCTGACTAAGATCTGTACTTGATTATTGCTAAATATTCCAGTAAAAGACAGACAGACCAGCAAGTCTGGCAATCCTACAGCTCAGATTACTTCTTCATCCACGAATAATTTTCTACTATGACCAGACGAAGGCACTTTAGACCGACTGGCACTGTGACAAAGCTTATTTCTTATCACAGGAGAGAAGGCTTCGGTGACAGAACTCATGAGACGGGGCTCGCTAATCTACGCAGATTTTACGTTCTATTAAACCCACTAAATTACCATGCCCTACGGCAGTTCATGGGGTAGTTGCCGTGGCGGAGCGGCTAGACATTCGCAGCGGATCGGAAGGTCATGGGTTCGCTCCCTGGCGGAGCCGGACTTTTAAAAAAATTACCTTGGCTGCCAGGTCGACCCAGCCTTGAGTGGGTACTGGGTGCAGTCCCGGGAAGTAAAGGCGGCCGGCGTGATGCTGACCACATCGCCCACCTTGTGCTGATTGATCTATAAAATATAGGTCTAGCCCTATATGCCCTATACGCCTAAAGGCGCGGAGAAGTGTCATTTACTTTACTTACAACAGTTTATGTGAAAGGAGCAATTTGCTAAGTTTATATTTATCTTAGATGTAATTGAAATTCAAATTTGTGAGAAACAAAAATGTATAAAGATTAAATTTCCGCATAATTCGGCTGCTATATATGATCACTATTTTATTTTTTCTCTGTCTAATGTTTTCTGATCATATTTTATGTTGTAGTGTCGATCTGAATATCCTGTGGGACGGGCCCATATAGTGTGTATCTCTCTCCCAACCTGAAGTAATTCGACCACTTCATGAAAATGGCTTCTGTGGCTTAGGCGGTGCGAACGCGCTTCGTAATGCTGAGGTGCCGGGTTCGATCCCTGCTGCGGACGGTTTGTCTTGCGCTGGTTGCGACAGTGGTACCGAGAGCCGACCGTCCAGTGGCAAAAGAAAACTACTGGACGCAAATTTGCCTAGAAAAACAACAACAGCCAGAAAGTGCTGGGGTTGGTTCTGCAACTTCTTGTAAAGGATAAGCAACTAATTAAAAATTCATGCAAATTAAAACACTTGAACATAGAATGAGTGGAATACATAAGAAACACATAAAGATACAATAATATCTAGCAGGACATTAATCACATATCGGTTTCATATTCGTGCTGGGAACACAGGCGTGCAAGAAAACGAGCAGGCTGACAGACATGCAGGTACTGCTGCTATAGAGAAAGTACATACCATAGACCACGCTGAATTCTGAAAGCTCTACGTGACGTAAAACGTCTGCGAGAACTAAGTGATGACTGGGAATCTGCAACCATGATCAGACTGCGAAAACAGCGTGTTAAAAGGGCTGTGGCCAGAGAAGTGTACTAAGCGTGTAGCCAATTAAGAAACCAACACAGGACTGATGCTTAGCCGTTGCGAGTCCTACTCGTAATTCCAAAGTACCGTAATTGAAACCCATTGCTGGCTGCTTGGATTGTTATCATGGTGTGGGGCGTCTCAGAACGACCCAGGTTATAATGGGTACCAGGATGACTGTCCTGTGGAAGTAAAGACGACCGGCGTAATGCTGACCACATTACTCACCTAGTGACGATAGTCTGTAAAAATATAGTCGCTCTTCCCATATGCCCGATAGGCCTAAAAGGCGTGAAAAGGGATTTTTACTTTACTTACAGGACTGATGCTGCGGGATGTACTGAGGAAGGGTTCCCAGCATTTACCGCTGAATTATTTGATGCACAATTAGGATAATCTGTGCACAAAGTAACTAACTAACTAATTAGCTAGCTAACTAAATAACTAACTAACTAGCTAGCTGACTAAATAACTAATTAACTAGCTAGTTAATTAACTAAGTAACTATCTATCTAGCTCACTAACTAGCTAACTAACTAACTAACTAATATAGGTGAGCAATCGATCGATCACTTTGTCCGCTCTGGTCTGCTACGTAAAGGGTTTTCATGCTAACCTGAATGTTGAATAAGGAGTCGACATTATAGCACTCAGCACACTACCATAAGCGATCCGTTCCCATCTTCAGCAGCAAACGAAGAGTTCCAATTATGATGTCACCAGTAGCTGTATGATTGTATATCTGTCTTGTCCTCCTTGAGCGTTGAACGTCGGTCTGATTTACCAGTAACTCCTTGTAACGACATACTCCTCAGACCGTAATGATCTATCTGTGCCTCCGCACTGTTCACTCGCTCCCAAAGGACCCTTACAACATCTAGCTTGTCAATGCACCACCTAGTGTTGCAGAACTGGCCGGTCTATCTGCCTGCTTATTTCCCAACACACCGGCATACCTGGAGAAAATAACTAAGTAATGCTAACTACCCAGGACCTCCGGAGTCTTTATTCCATCCTGAGGTTAAACAATCTCGATCTGGACAGCAGACCAAAAAGGTACATCAAAATTCCTTGTCCAACCTCCAAAGAAGCTATAATTAGGGCATCAGTAACGGCTTCACCAGCCAGGCGTAACCTACAGTTCTTTGCGAGTAAGGACACAGTAATGGTGAGTATGGTTCCTGGGGGAAAAAGAGGCAGGGTCGACCAACACGTCTGTGGACATAGGATATCAAGGTCTCATTATGCTTAGAATTCCAGAGAAATATGACTAAAAAGCTCAACAAAATAGGAAAAAGGAAAACGTGCACAAAACAACACAACGTAACGTTTCGACCGGGCGGCCTTTTTCAAACAGAAGTGGACTACACAAACGAGGAATGGAGAGTATGTAGATCTCTAAGGGGTGACGTGAGCGACGTTTAAAAAATGTGATGCGGAATAAATGAAATAAAATAAAATAAACGATGGCTAAAAAATATAGTCACAATACTGGGAATAAAAGAAATGCAAGTGTTAATGATACATAAATGATATTGATAAGAAATAGAATGTGGTAATAATATGAAATAAAATAAAATAATTAACATTTAAAATGTAATAAGATTAGAACTATTTAGATGAAGGTATGTTGGATATTGATACCTCTTGGACTAAGAACGCCAAGGCTGTGGATAAGGCGATTTTCCAAAGCGAGGCGGGTAGTATGATCGCCAGAGCAAGATTTTAATGCTGTGACAGATATGTTCATCTTTACCGCTGTGGTCAGGGCTATTAAAATGAAGAGGGATTGGTTTGAGTGTTTTCTTGTCGATATCAGAGAGGTGTTCCCGGAAAACGATCAGCTAGCTTCCTGCCAGTCTCCCCAATGTATGCCATGCTGCATCGTTTGCAGATAATTGCATAAATTACGTTGCGGGATTCGCAAGTAAAAGGTTCCCTAATTTGAAAAGAACCATTAGGGAAAACTGACCGAAGAAGTCTGGACAACGAAAGGACATGTTTTGCAAGTGCTGCGTGAGCACTGAGTAGTCCCAAGAGGAAGTGCTGTATGGATCGGTGGGAGTCGGCTTCGGACAAGTATGTCTTTAAGGTTGCGATCTCGTCTGTAAACTAATCTAGGTTTCTCACTAAAGATAATACTGGTGTCCGGATCAGAGCGGAGGATGTCCAAATGACGAAAAGAATACTTTGGAAGCAACCACATTGTTAGGGTGAAAAGTCAAGATCAATTTAGGTCCCTCATTGGTGGAGTTACGTTTGGTAGGAAAAGCATCTCTCCTGGTGATTGCTAAAACTTTGTTTAGAGCCCCTTGTAGAATGTGTTCCGGATAGAAACGGGCACGGAAGAATTCAAGAAGTTCAACTGATTTATCAAAGAAGTCAGAATCGTCAGAGCACAACCTGCGCAATCGAAGGAGCTGTGAATATGGAATAGAATTTTTACACGGTAGTGGGTGAGAAGACGTATAGAGGAGATAACTGTGAGAATCCGTGGGTTTGTAGTAGGCTGTGGTTTTCAGACACGGGAAATCGATGCTAATCGTGATGTCAAGAAAGTTAACTGAAGTGGTGGAGATCAGTGAGGTGAATTTGATAGCCGGATTGAAATTGTTGATGTAAGTAATAAATTGGTCAAGCTCAACCATGGACATTTCGGTGATACCAACGCCATCATCTATGTATCTCAAATTGAAAGTACACGGGACTGAAAAGTTGGCAATTGACTATGTGGTATTGTATAGGCCTCGCTACACGATGATGATGATGGCTGTATATGGTGAGGGATTTTCATTGTATGCTGCTTGAACTATGAGTTGGATTATTTTCAAGCCACATTGGACGTGTCAATAGGAACTTCTGGTTAAATATGGCGGATATGCGGATTTGCTGTTTTTGGCAAGTTTTTGCTCCCGACATTTGCTGGCTTGCATTTTTCTTCATATGTAGACTTCTTCTACGTTCAAAGTCCATGCCTTGTGGCACTGGTAGACATATCTTTCCACAACCTTCTATCTCGCGTACTTCCAGTCAACTTTGACACAGATGATCGTCCATGCCGAGTTGCCTTGGTAGTCATGTCTATCCACAACCTTCTATCTTTCAGTCAACTCTAATGACAGACTGATCCTCAATGCCATGATGTGAAACTGTCCATATTTTCTCTCGGTCTCCCTCTGCCTCTTTTCCCCTTCAACTTGCCTGATGTGCTCCAGTTATCTTCTTCTCATCACATGAGCAAAGAATGAGGATTGTTTCTACTGACGTGGGCAATTAGTTCTTTTCGTGAGTCAGTTTCTTTTACAACATCTTCATTACTCTTTTTATCTTTCCGGAGTATTCTCATCATGTGCCCATTAAAAACACATGGCCACTGATTCCAAATAATTTTTCACTAATCTACTATCTATAAGTAGGCCAAAAGGATATCATTTCGTTGTCCAACTATTGCATGGCACCATAAGATGAGCTAAAATTTTCATTGTTTGTGTTGTGAGCTGCATATTAAAACAATGGCAATTGGCTTGTTGCCAGAGAAATGGTGGTACCTTATGCAATTAACTGCGTGCAACCAATCGATTCTTTGAAACTGTTGCTTCCATCGACGATGAGCTGCATTTCTTGTGTCGGAATATTTGTTGGGACTTTCTACTGCTGCCCTAGGGGCTGCGTGTTCTCGAGGCATGGTGTCGGCCTCGAGTGCTAGAGGTTCCGTGTTCAATCCCCTGTAAGGGCTTGGATTTTTTCACGTGGACTTGGACTTCTAGTAATTCCTCCTGGTCTCTGGGTAGTGAGATCTGACGCCCATGTACATTGTTGCGCACGTAAAAATATCCCTTGGCAGTTGGAAATCGAAAAGAGTAGACTAACGCCACTGCCAGGGCAAAATTTGGAGTTTAAAATCTACCCAAAGTATTTCATTATCCTCGCAGGTGCTACAGAGCCTGTGCACTGTGCTGAGCTTCTTCGGACTCAAACTTGATTTAGAAGAAGAACGGAGCACTTATGGGTTACCCCTGTGTGCCATGCCGCCTAGTGAATTCAATGTGCGTGTATGATGTTGGACTGCAGTGTGTCCATTATTTTTTCACAAATGACGTGCATCTTTTTTAATTCGCTATGTATCTACCAATTTTCCTGATTATTATTAGTGTTTGTATGTGTGTGTATGTATGAGTTAGGAGTTATGAGTTTAATTATCCTCACAGCACTCCAGACATATTCATAGGTGCTCAGATTCACCTTCAACATAATCATCAGCGTCAGGCGGTCAATAGTGCCAATCATATGCTGGTTCCCAAGACTTCTGTAAGCGTCCGCTGTGCTTCTCATGCTCGTCAACTGAAAATTCTTTATGAGTTATTTGTTAAATTATCTTCCTAGCACTTGGGACACATCCATAGGCGCTCAGATTCCACTCTCAACATATTCGTCAGCGTCGTGAGGTTAATTGTGCCAGTCCTATGTTGGTTATCAAGACTTCGTGTGCGTCCGGTGTGCTTCTATTGCTTGGCGGTGCCGATCTTTACTCCAATTCTCGTGTTATTAGCATTGATGTATATACGTTGCTTCACAAATTATCGTGTGTTTGTGTTTGTGTGTGTGTGTACGTGCGTGTGTGTGTGTGTGTGTGTGAGTGCGTGC
>CAJHNH020006864.1:0-10057 GCA_905116865.2 Candidula unifasciata | reverse complement strand
AAGGAATATGGGTTGG
Organism: Candidula unifasciata; assembly: GCA_905116865.2. Taxonomy (NCBI): domain Eukaryota; kingdom Metazoa; phylum Mollusca; class Gastropoda; order Stylommatophora; family Geomitridae; genus Candidula; species Candidula unifasciata. The sequence goes on along the minus strand of CAJHNH020006864.1, from coordinate 10,041 downwards.
TTTCTGCCTTTTCTTTAACAGTAGTAAGGTGTGGCTACAGTTTGCTCTTCCCCCGCCACCCAGATTGCCTGCAGGTTTCGCTGAGCTCTTCTTGGCTCTAAGCATGGCCTAAGCATGAGTAGTTGCGGCAACTGGATCGTCACGTCCTGAGTCCCTGTGCCTTCACGATAGTTTCCGGTATTCAGGGGGTTAGCATACTTGTTTCCACTCCTAAGACTGTTCAGCACACCTCTGGCTCCTTCCCTTCCACAGGGGCAGTACGGTGTGGTGCACCGGGTTTATTATCGAGGTTTGCTCCTACTAGATCCATGTGTGTTTAGCCTGGGGATTCGCACCCCCCTAGTTACCAAGACTATACCTCGGGGGGTGTGGCTCTTCGCCACGCACAATGGTCTTGGGGTAAGAGAGGTTTTGCTAGGTCAAGAGGCTGACACCACAATGGACGCTCCTTTCGTGAACAGATATTCACTAGACCTAGGGTGAAGTAAGGGGGGGAACCCACTACCCACAACACCAACACTTCTTACCCCCTGCCTCTCGAGGCTCAGTCCCATGACAGGATAATAGTTGTTTAGCAGTCCATACATACTTAAAAGTGAAGGACCCTTTATTACGTCAGTTGTTCATCGGGTAAATGAAGCTATACATTTGTGGATCAGTGGGCACTCGGTGGATGATGGAGTCAGCATCACACGTGACGCCTTTTCTTACATGGACAAAACCTTCTTTTTTCTTCTACTCCCGAAATGCCACGCAGCGTCAGGGCATGAAGAGATCTTTGGAATGGGCCCATCTGTTCGCTTTATGTAAAGTACTTTTAAGTGGTTCTGATATTTCTGCGTTCCATTTTCTGCGTTGTCGACCTCTGGATCTGTTACCGCTGTATCTGTGTAACACTGCCCTCTGTGGGGCCTTATCTGGTGCCAATCTTGTTGCATGACCAAACCATTTGATGTCTACCTATAAAGTTCCGTATTAGATCTGTGCCGTCTCTCCTCCTTTTATAATTTTTCATAAGTCGGACATTTCCTGGTGCCGGTCTTAGCATGGGTCGACCAGGAAACTATGGTCAATTATAAATCAAATCCGTCTTGATTTGATTTAAACCCGGGAGCTTCGAGCAGCTTACATGAGCAACAGATATTGTCACCACAGGCCCCCGTGTGGGTTCCGGGGCCCTATTGTGGGGAAAACAAGAATAGACCCACTGCCTCCCCAAAAGCATGTCGTAAGAGTCGACTACCTGGGGAGCTTCCTTTGAAGTCGGAGTGCATCTGCCTGAGAGGCAAGGAACCAGCAGTCTACATTCAATTGAATCAGATCTGTAAAACTGATGCACACGCAAAACTCAGGTTCTGGAGCAGGACTGCAGTCCAGAAGTGGATGAACAACCAGAACTTTACGCCAGAGTGTACAGCTGGTGAACGCGAAGAAGAAGAAGAAGTCACCACAGAGACAAAATAATAGCCCGATCTGGGTAAAGTTGCAGAGAAAGATATTAGGAACCGAGCGGATCAAGATTTATTTATGACAGCCTCAGTTATAAACGTTAAAGAATTTACATGCGAGGTAACAACTGATCCTTCCTTCACAAATCTGGGTTCACCAGACTGGTCGATAATCCAAGCGATGACTTCAGCGGTTGGGTTCTTTAACATCTTCTCATTATCTATATTCTTCGTCTTTTTGTTTGTTTGTTAATATTAATAATTTTATATTCTTCTTTCATTTCTTTTCTTATTTTTATATGTATTTTTCTGTTGTATTATTCGTTTCTTTGTTTAGAGGCTAAAGAGGGCATCTGAAATTTTTGAAAGGTGTCTACTTTATTTCTGACCCCCTGCGCCCCCCTCCCCCAGACAAAAAAAAAAAAAAAAATGTCGATTGTCTCCTTTTGATGTGGGCAGTCAGTTCTTTTCCGAGTCACTTTCTGTCAAGACATCCTCTTTTGTCATTGTATCTATCCATGATGTTTTTATCTTTGTCTATAAAACCCCATCTTTTGCCCCAGCCATGCATATACGTTTTTTTATTATGTAATGTTTACACTTGGGCTGTACCGAATATTCGCTTCGTATTGGCTTCGGGGCCGAATAGTGGACCTATTGACTATCGGTATTCGGCCGAATAGTTGCGGTCGGGCCGAATACGAATAGTAGTTACCTAACACCCGCTTCTGCATACATGGCGTTAATGCTGACAACATGGAACGATTAGTTTTGTTGAAAGTTGATGCAGCTTTCCTGCAATAACTAAGCTGTCAGTGACAGATTCCAAGTTTAGTTACTTGTTATAATACTTAGGTTTCTTTCATTCCTAGTTATTAGTTACCACAGACTGACTGAAGGATGTAAAACATAATTTTTTTTTTAATGTTCACTATTCTGTACGAATACTAACTAGACATGGAAAGAATATAAACTCCGGCCACATCCAAGTCGATAATATAACAATCAAACAAACGGAAACATATAAGTACTCGGGTGAAAACTTCAACTGCTCCAAAATGCTGAGAGAAGAAATACAATCTAGAAATAAAGTATACTATGCCCTTCAACATCTGCTAAAGTCAAAGTGTCTGTCTCGCAACACCAAGATCAAAATATATAAAACGTTGATAAGACAAGTCGTTTTATATGGCTGTGAAACTTGAAGCAGAAATAAAAGAGATAAGGCTTTATCACAGGTTTTCGAAAACAGTCTTACGACAAATCTTTAGAAGATGCTAACAGCGGGAAATGGAGAGTGAGAAGCAACAACGTAACACATAATCTGTTTAAATCACCATTGATCACTGGCATTACGAGAGCTAACAGACTAAAATGGTTGGGGTATACTGAAAGAATGTCAGATGACAGAGAAGTAAAAACTGTATACACCGGAGAGAGGAATGGGCGTAGACCACGAGGCAGACAAAAAAGAAGTTCAAGAGATAATGTCCAGCCAGACCTGCAAAAAACTGGTGTCACAAATTGTGAAAATAAGGCCAGCCAGAGAGATGAATGGAGACGAGTGATATCTGCAGCAGAAAACCCCAAGGTCTCAGAATGCTAAAGAAGAAAATGACTATTCTGTGCTACCTAATGTTAAGTAAAAGTTTAGCGGTCATTTGACATTGTGAATGTTTTTTTTAAAGATATATTTTTTACACTATACACTATTCGTATACGACGGAATAGTTGGTCCCGTATACAAAATCACTATTCGGTAGATCCCTAGTTTAAATTACATCGAACTAACGGCCGAGCGAAAGATGGTTTTGAAAGAGGTGGGAGTGGTGACCACTGGAAAGATCTGTGGAAGGAGGGATAGAGTAAGACAACGATAGAAGATTCTTGACAATCTTTGTGTATGGTATGGAGGTGTGTCAGCACACGAACTAAAACATGCTGCAGGAGATCACAGATTGATTTGATTTGATTTGATTCAAGAGCCGACATCACAGCACTCGGGGCGTTCCCATAAGCGCTCCGTCCCCATCTTCAGCAGCCAGCGAAGAGTTCCGATACTAATGGTGCCAGTAGCTTTCTGATTAAACGCCCGTCTTGTCTTTCCTCTGAGCCTTCAGCTTCTGCCAGAATCTCTCGTCACCCCCAACTGCTTTAATCTCACCAGACTGTGGTGATCCATCTGCTCCTCCGTATTGTACACGCTCTCCCACAAGGCATTAACCACGCCTGCCCTATCATGTAGCAGTATTCCACCAAGTTGTGCAGAGCCGGCCAGTCTGTTCGCCTGTTCATTTCCCAACACACCGGCGTGACCCGGTACAAAAATCCAGACAATACTCCTCGTGGCACCAGCACCAGAAGCCTCCCCTATCGTGGAGCCACCACCTAAAGCCGCCCCAGTCTCGGCGCAGGGACTTACCGGCACCCGCCTACGAAGACAGCAGCCTGGAGCCCACAGCAACATCATCCAGTGTTCACCCTGCAACAGGGCGTGGCACACCGCCGCGACATGCTGCAGCAGCCCAATTTGCCGTTACTGCGCTGGCCCGCATGATTTTAAGGAATGCAGCATTGCTAAAACGGACTCGAACTTCAAGAAACCTAACAACAATCGAAAATGCTCCAACTGCTCATGGAGCCACAGCGCCAGGTACCAGGGATGCCCGTACTTGAAGGATATCAAGGGGGCCAAGATGTACATCACCACCAGGACCGCCTCTAACCAAGAGTATCGACGCAGAGCTGAGCAGCCCAGGCCGACAGTCGAATCCCACACGATCAGTAAGGAAATTCTGCTTCAAAGGGAGGAAATCCAGAACCTCAAGAAAGAGAACACAATAATCAGGAAGCAAAGGGACCAAGAACGGGACGACATGACAGACCTGAGAGGAATCCTGCAGTCATCCCTTGAAACAGAGAGACGACTGGAAAAAGAGAATATCGAGATGATGGCTTTCAAGATCGAACTCATGGCGATGCTGACAGATTTTGACCTACCGCCCTAACACGACAAAGCCAGCAGCCAATCAGGACCAACCAATACGCCATGACTCCCAGTTCCAGTGGAACAAGCCAGCTCACAGACGCTAAAAAGCACCACCAACCCGAATGACCACTCCCGCCCATTCCGTTCCAGGCCACCCAGGCACATATGGCTGTCCTTTTCAGGACTGCCATGTCCACTCCAAAAACCTGCAAGCCGCCCGCCAAGCCCACGCTGCTGACATGAGGTAACAACGAACAGAAAACTCAGGCGAAAATCATCGCCACAAAAGTAAGAAATCCAGCTCAGATAGCAAATGACTCGTCCTTGAAAAAACAGGCCATCAGGCAGTTAAAAAAGGACTAAGTTTGGAATTTTTGTTTTTCTTCAAACGAACGAACGATATCATATGCTAGGCTCTCCAGTACCAAACGTCGACCATTAACTTTCGCTAAAAAGCCCCAAGCACTTCTTTTGCCTCTTCACACTGAATCGTCTGTGTAAATGATCAAATCCTCTAAGCGAGCATTATCTTGAATTAATTGCTGAATTTCCACCTCTGTGGCACCTGCTGACCAGTCTCTGCATTCCCAGCTCAGCGTAATTATGACTCTACACAAGTCTGACTGCTCAGGTGGCACTTTGACCCACTCCTCTCCTCGTCTAATGTTCTCAAGGATGCAAACCTGTCTGATTGTGTCTTCTGCCTGAGCCATCCATGACCTCCCTCTTATCAGCCGCTAACCCTTAACTGCACCTAGAGCTTCATGCAGAGGGTGGTCTGTGTCTGCAGCTACCCTGAGATATGACTTCGCCTGCCTGCAACCGTCGGCAAACCAAGGATGTATCGCATAAACACCACTGGGGTGTCTCTGGTGCAATCCAGAATGACCCGCATAGCCACGTTCTGTATGCGCTCTAGTTTGTCCATCTGACTCTTTGAGACGGTAAGCAGTCCCAGGTCATAATCCACCACTAACAGGATCAGGTGCTGATATAGTGTGAAAAGCATTCTCTGCTCTATGTCAATTGCAGCCATAGTCTTAAGTGCACTAAGTCCTTTTTGGCATCTCGTCACAACACTCTCCACATGGTCCTTAAATGACAGGCTCCTGTCGAATGTAATTCCCAGATACTTCAGTTTGCTCTCCCTGTTGACGTTCCTACCATCTATCGTGAGACTTGGGACATTAGTTTTAACGATTCTGTTGTCCAGAGAACACCAGAAAACAGACGCCTTTTCCGGGTGGACGACAGCCTTTATTTCTGTACACCACGCAGTCACTTTGTCTACTATCACTTGTAGTTCCCGAGCTGTTTGTTCCCTCTCTTCCCCCTGCCTATATGCAAGTATATCATCCGCAAAAGTCAGTATCCTTCCAACTCCTGGTGTTTCTAGGCTTGCAATCTTGCTCGTATACACGTTGAAGAGCACAGGCGAGATGGCGGATCCCTGTGGCAGTCCTGGGGCCAAAGTGCATGGTTCAGAGGTCCATGAGCCTAGTCGGAGAGCAACCCGACGTGAATACAGGACAGCTGCAACCGAATTCACCAGCCATGGATTGACCTCCTTCTCCCTCAGTGCAGTCATTAGGATGTCGTATCTCACTCTGTTATAAGCATCCTCGAGATTGTGGCGGGGCATAATGGCCAAGTCGACAAGGCACCTCATGATGATGATATACTATTCGTATTCGGCCGAATAGTTGGTCGCACTATTCGTATTCGGCCGTATAGTGAAAATCACTATTCGATACAGCCCTAGTTTACACACATCATATACTTCCAAATATCTTATTATGTTTTTTTTTCATTCGGTACATTTTGATAATTCTTCTTTAAGTAATATTAATTTTATTAATAATATTATTACTTTGATTATTAGTTTATATGTTATAAGCACTAAAGTAGGTCTGGAAACCGCTGTGACATAGACGATAGCCGACCCGAAAAGTCTGGGTCAAAATCTGAATATAGTAGGATTTTTCTCTAAATGATCTTTGCTCTTCCAGGTCGACTCAACCTAGAATAGATACTGGTTAAAGTCCTTGGAAGTAAAGGCGGTCAAGAGGATGTTGACCACATCATCAATGGAGAAGTATATAAGTAAGACAAGCACGATAAGCTGTTTCTTACTGTCTGAAAAGGGTCTTTCACTGGATTTTCCCGAGTATAACAGGCATTTATTTTTTTACACATATAGGGTCTTCTTCTTCTTCTTCTTCTTCTTCTTCTTCTTCTTCTTCTTCTTCTTCTTCTTCTTCTTCTTCTTCTTCTTCTTCTTCTTCTTCTTCTTCTTCTTCTTCTTCTTCTTCTTCTTCTTCTTCTTCTTCTTCTTCTTCTTCTTCTTCTTCTCTTCTTCTTCTTCTTCTTCTTCTTCTTCTCTTCTTTCTTCTTCTTCTTCTCTTCTTCTTCTTCTTCTTCTTCTTCTTCTTCTTCTTCTTCTTCTTCTTCTTCTTCTTCTTCTTCTTCTTCTTCTTCTTCTTCTTCTTCTTGGGGTTCACCAGCTGTAAACTCGAAAAGTCCTGGTTGTTCATCCACTTCTGGACTGCAGTCCTGTTCCAAAACCTGAGTGTTGCTTGTGCATCCGTTTTACAAATAGGACTCATTTGTGTGCAGACTGCTATTTCCTTGCCTCTCAGGCAGATGTACTCCGACTTTGAAGGAAGTTCCCAATTATTCGACTCTTACGAATGCTTCTGGATAGGCAATGGGTCTATTTTAGTTTTTCCTATAATAGGGCTCCAGAACCCACACCGGAAATATAGGTTCTGAAAACAGTGCAATGATTTGGTAGACAATATCCCACACAGTGCCTCATTTGGGAGACGAGAGTTTTCTGAGGGGACGATGTCACACCAGCAGCTTGTGTGAAGAAACCAACTATGGGATGCGTTTGTAACTGGCTAAGAATATTCTGGGATAAGGTAAAGATAGGAATAGTTGTCAAGTCATTCAAGAAGTGAGGTATTTGAAATGGCACACAGGGAACTGAGGATGAGGCGTTGTGGGATAGGAGTATATGAAGACAGTGATTTTTCATCAGACACAGACGAGGACAAGCTAAAGAATTTTGATGTGGATGAGAGTTTTGATAGTGATGAGATTCTTGATAGTGATGAGATTCTTGATAGTGATGATATTCTTGATAGTGATGAGAGGTTTGACTCTGATGAAAGCTTTTACACTGATGAGAAGTTTGACACTGATGAGAGGTTTGACAATGATGAGAGATTTGACACTGATGAGAGGTTTGATACTGATGAGAAGTTTGACACTGATGAGAGGTTTGACACTGTTGAAAGCTTTGACACTGATGAGAGGTTTGACAGTGATGAGGAGTTTGACACTGATGAGAGGTTTGATACTGATGAGAGGTTTGACACCGATGAGAGGTTTGCCACTGATAAGAGCTTTGACAATGATGAGAGGTTTGCCACTGATAAGAGCTTTGACAGTGATGAGAGGTTTGCCACTGATAAGAGCTTTGACAATGATGAGAGGTTTGACAGTGATAAGAGGTTTGTCACTGATAAGAGCTTTGACAATGATGAGAGGTTTGACAGTGATGAGAGGTTTGCCACTGATGAGAGGTTTGACAGTGATGAGGAGTTTGACACCGATGAGATTCTAGACAGTGATGCGATTTTTGACAGTGATTAGAGGTGTGACGCTGAGGAGCAGTTTCTTGGATTCTTTGACGAATAAAATGTGAGTTAAATAGTCTTATGTAATCAGATTATCCTCCCGCCCCACCCCCACACATACACACGCCCAAATCTTTGGTTCCATAATCTAGGTCCGGTCTATACACGTCATTATCCCTGTGTGGATTCCAGGGCCCTATTATATGGAAAACAAGAATAGATCCACTTCCTGCCCAAAAGCATGTCTTAAAGGTCGACTGATTCGGAGCTTCCTTTGAAGTCGGAGTGCATCTGCCTGAGAGGCAAAGAACCAACAGTCTGCATGCAAATTTGTCAGATCTGTCAAACGGATGCACACACAACACTTAGGTTCTGGAACATGACTGACTACAGTCCAGAAGTGGGTGAACAACCAGAACTTTCCGCTGGAGTTTACAGCTGGTGAACGCGAAGAAGAAGAAGAAGATAAACGTAATTGTCCTATACTGGGGGAATTATAGTACGGCTCCTTTTTCTTTGCGTTCTTCTTCTTTGCGTTCGGTTTCGGTTTCGTATGCTCAGGTCAGACCATCAGGTGGGTTGCTTTTATAAACCTGCACGTCAGCAGCAAGTCTACCGTGGTTCCCGACAGCTTGCTCTTCACACTTTGCTCTTGAGGCCAGGTTTGTTTTGTTAGTTGTAGGTAAAATGGGCACGATTGCAGAATGTGGTTAGGTGTTTAAGGTCCCATCTGGCATGCACACTGTGAGGACGACACAGTCTTTATTGTATGCGTGTTGTAGTTGAGCCTGCAATGTACTGTTCTTAGACGGAAAATTGTTGTACGTTGCTTTCTGTTCTGTTAAGTCTCTTGATGGGGTCTTGTAGATGTTAACTGTAGATTCGCTCTCTCTCCAAAATTTCTTGTATTTTCAACTAGAGAAATATTTTAATTTTTGGTAGTGACAATGAAGGGTCTGCTGTTGCTTCTTTTTTCCATTTTTTTGGGGCAAATCTGTCCCCAATTTCATTTCCTGGTAAGCCTCAGTGAACCGGGATCCCCTGGAAAACGGTTTGATAGTTTTTTTAGCGGGCAGGTCAGGTTTTCTCTATGTTGTCTCGTACTTACTTAAACAAGGCTAAGGCCCAAGAAACCCAGCTTATCTCTTCTCTCCGCCAGGTTTCTCTCTCTCTCTCTCTCTCTCTCTCTCTCTCTCTCTCTCTCTCTCTGTGTATGTATGTATGTGTTTGTGTGTGTGTGTGTGTGTGTGTGTGTGTGTGTGTGTGTGTGAGACAAAGCCCCTGTTTTACACGTGAGCATAATCAACACCTTGTGCCTTGTTGGGTGGCGCAGACGTTGATGTAGCGCCAGAGATCTGGGTCGTGAGTGTTGGGAATCAATTCTCATGATGATGCTTCGACCGAACACAACCTTTAATAAACCAACATCATCGATTTCTGTCTGACTCTATCTCTTACATCATTGACTCTTGCAGCTGAAGCCATGTTCTCAGATGCCTCTCTTCTCATTATATGATCAAAGAGTACTGTTTGTCTCTTTCTGCTCATCATCATAGATCAACAGATTCTCTACAGAACATTGATTTTGTCACTATACGCCCCAAAGTCTATCTGTCTCTAGTCACTTCTTCAGTCCCAAATGCTATCAGGTTAATGCATTAGTTGTGTCTTCTATCCACGTTCGTTGACGTCTGCCTCATGCCTCTGTTCCCGGCAAGTGGTACCACACAAAAACAGTTCTCTCTCCAAGCACCTGGACGTTTATTTTTGACCAAAATACATACAACTTGTGGCTGGATGCTGTTTCATGGGCCGAGGTCCAAGGGTATTTCTGAGATCTGTTCTGTGATAGTTTCTTCTAGCACACGGGCCCATTTTGGCTTTTCATTGCCTTTTTAAGATAATCATTATTGGTTGTTCCTGCAGATTGAAAATCATGAAAAAATGGTTCTTTTTTCCT
>CAJHNH020006863.1:0-10062 GCA_905116865.2 Candidula unifasciata | reverse complement strand
TAGAATTGTTCCTAACAACTTGTTTGTCTCCTACCACTAAACAGTGAGGCCTAGACAATTATTTTACACATGAAAAAACACGCTAGATGCAGAGTAGTTAAACTGGATGTCTGATTTAGCATTTTGGTACAATCTAGGGGTAACAATTGAGATAACATAAAAATGACTACCAGTGACATTTTTCCAGAATTTATTCCTTACGCGTTTGGTCAAAAAAATATTTGCAATAAAGTTGTCAATGTAGTCTCAGTCTATCATTTCACACTTGACGAGATACTCTAGATGATAAATTGGACACTTTGGAGCTCGTTGGTGACAGAAAAATAGATAAGATAAAAGTGAAAAACCAATTTTACGAAGAAATGTTCCTAACAACTTGTTTGTGTCCTACCACTAAACAGTGAGTCCCAGACAATTATTTTACACATGAATAGACACGCTAGATGCAGATTAGGTAATCTGAATGTCTGATTTGGCATTTTGGTACAATCTGGGGGCAACAATTGAGATAACATAAAAATGAATACAAGTGACAATTTTGCAGAATTTATGCCTTACGCGTTTGGTCAAAATCATATTTGCAAAAAAGTTGCCAATTTAGTCTCAGTCTATCATTTCACAATTGACGAGATACTCTAGATGAGAAATTGGACACTTTGGAGCTCATAGGTGACAGAAAAAAAGAAAAGATAAAAGTGAAAAACAAATTTTTTGAAGAATTGTTCATAACAACTTGTTTGTGTCCTACCACTAAACAGTAATTCCCAGACAATAATTTTACACATGAAAAGACACGCTAGATGCAGAGTAGTTAAACTGAATGCCTGATTTGGCATTTTTGTACAATCTCGGGGCAACAATTGAGATAACATAAAAATGACTACAAGTGACATTATTCCAGAATTTATGCCTTTCGCGTTTGGCCAAAATCATATTTTCCAAAAAGTTGCCAATTTAGTCTCAGTCTATCATTTCACACTTGACGAAATACTCTAGATGAGAAATTGGACACTTTGGAGCTCATAGGTGACAGAAAAAGAGATAAGATTAAAGTGAAAAACCAATGTTACGAAGAAATGTTCCTAATAACTTGTTTGTGTCCTACCACTAAACAGTGAGTCCCAGACAATTTTTTTTACACATGAATAGACACGTTAGATGCAGAGTAGTTAAACTGGATGTCTGATTTGGCATTTTTGTACAATCTGGGGGCAACAATTGAGATAACATAAAAATGACCACAAGTGACAATTTTGCAGAATTTATGCCTTACGCGTTTGGCCAAAAATCATATTTTCAAAAAAGTTGCAAATTTAGTCTCAGTCTATCATTTCACACTTGACGAGATACTCTAGATGAGAAATTGGACACTTTGGAGCTCATAGGTGACAGAAAAATAGATAAGATAAAAGTGAAAAACAAATTTTACGAAGAATTGTTCCTAACAACTTGTTTGTGTCCTACCACTAAACAGTGAGTCCCAGACAATTATTTTACACATGAATAGACACGCTAGATGCAGAGTAGTTAAACTGGATGTCTGATTTGGCATTTTTGTACAATCTGGGGGCAACAATTGAGATAACATAAAAATGACCACAAGTGACAATTTTGCAGAATTTATGCCTTTCGCGTTTGGCCAAAATCATATTTTCAAAAAAGTTGCCAATTTAGTCTCAGTCTATCATTTCACACTTGACGAGATACTCTAGATGAGAAATTGGACACTTTGGAGCTCATAGGTGACAGAAAAATAGATAAGATAAAAGTGAAAAACAAATTTTACGAAGAAATGTTTCCTAACAACTTGTTTGTGTCCTACCACTAAACAGTGAGTCCCAGACAATTATTTTACACATGAATAGACACGCTAGATGCAGAGTAGTTAAACTGAATGTCTGATTTGGCATTTTTGTACAATCTGGGGGCAACAATTGAGATAACATAAAAATGACCACAAGTGACAATTTTTCAGAATTTATGCCTTTCGCGTTTGGCCAAAATAATATTTTCAAAAAAAGTTGCCAATTTAGTCTCAGTCTATCATTTCACACTTGACGAGATACTCTAGATGAGAAATTGGACACTTTGGAGCTCATAGGTGACAGAAAAATAGATAAGATAAAAGTGAAAAACAAATTTTACGAAGAATTGTTCCTAACAACTTGTTTGTGTCCTACCACTAAACAGTGAGTCCCAGACAATTATTTTACACATGAATAGACACGCTAGATGCAGAGTAGTTAAACTGGATGTCTGATTTGGCATTTTTGTACAATCTGGGGCAACAATTGAGATAACATAAAAATGACCACAAGTGACAATTTTTCAGAATTTATGCCTTTCGCGTTTGGCCAAAAATCATATTTTCAAAAAAGTTGCCAATTTAGTCTCAGTCTATCATTTCACACTTGACGAGATACTCTAGATGAGAAATTGGACACTTTGGAGCTCATAGGTGACAGAAAAATAGATAAGATAAAAGTGAAAAACAAATTTTACGAAGAAATGTTCCTAACAACTTGTTTGTGTCCTACCACTAAACAGTGAGTCCCAGACAATTATTTTACACATGAATAGACACGCTAGATGCAGAGTAGTTAAACTGGATGTCTGATTTGGCATTTTGGTACAATCTGGGGGCAACAATTGAGATAACATAAAAATGACCACAAGTGACAATTTTCCAGAATTTATGCCTTTCGCGTTTGGCCAAAATAATATTTTCCAAAAAGTTCCAAATTTAGTCTCAGTCTATCATTTCACACTTGACGAGATACTCTAGATGAGAAATTGGACACTTTGGAGCTCATAGGTGACAGAAAAATAGATAAGATAAAAGTGAAAAACAAATTTTACGAAGAATTGTTCCTAACAACTTGTTTGTGTCCTACCACTAAACAGTGAGTCCCAGACAATTATTTTACACATGAAAAGACACGCTAAATGCAGAGTAGTTAAACTGAATGCCTGATTTGGCATTTTTGTACAATCTGGGGGCAACAATTGAGATAACATAAAAATGACCACAAGTGACATTATTTCAGAATTTATGCCTTTCGCGTTTGGCCAAAATCATATTTTCCAAAAAGTTGCCAATTTAGTCTCAGTCTATCATTTCACACTTGACGAAATACTCTAGATGAGAAATTGGACACTTTGGAGCTCATAGGTGACAGAAAAATAGATAAGATAAAAGTGAAAAACAAATTTTACGAAGAATTGTTCCTAACAACTTGTTTGTGTCCTACCACTAAACAGTGAGTCCCAGACAATTATTTTGCACATGAATAGACACGCTAGATGCAGAGTAGTTAAACTGGATGTCTGATTTGGCATTTTGGTACAATCTGGGGGCAACAATTGAGATAACATAAAAATGACCACAAGTGACAATTTTTCCAGAATTTATGCCTTTCGCGTTTGGCCAAAATCATATTTGCAAAAAAGTTGCCAATTTAGTCTCAGTCTATCATTTCACACTTGACGAGATACTCTAGATGAGAAATTGGACACTTTGGAGCTCATAGGTGACAGAAAAATAGATAAGATAAAAGTGAAAAACAAATTTTACGAAGAATTGTTCCTAACAACTTGTTTGTGTCCTACCACTAAACAGTGAGTCCCAGACAATTATTTTACACATGAATAGACACGCTAGATGCAGAGTAGTTAAACTGGATGTCTGATTTGGCATTTTGGTACAATCTGGGGGCAACAATTGAGATAACATAAAAATGACCACAAGTGACATTTTTCCAGAATTTATGCCTTACGCGTTTGGCCAAAATAATATTTGCAAAAAAAGTTGCCAATTTAGTCTCAGTCTATCATTTCACACTTGACGAGATACTCTAGATGATAAAATTGGACACTTTGGAGCTCATTGGTGACAGAAAAATAGATAAGATAAAAGTGAAAAACAAATTTTACGAAGAAATGTTCCTAACAACTTGTTTGTGTCCTACCACTAAACAGTGAGTCCCAGACAATTATTTTACACATGAATAGACACGCTAGATGCAGAGTAGGTAAACTGAATGTCTGATTTGGCATTTTGGTACAATCTGGGGGCAACAATTGAGATAACATAAAAATGACCACAAGTGACAATTTTTCCAGAATTTATGCCTTACGCGTTTGGCCAAAATCATATTTTCCAAAAAAGTTGCCAATTTAGTCTCAGTCTATCATTTCACACTTGACGAGATACTCTAGATGAGAAATTGGACACTTTGGAGCTCATAGGTGACAGAAAAATAGATAAGATAAAAGTGAAAAACAAATTTTACGAAGAATTGTTCCTAACAACTTGTTTGTGTCCTACCACTAAACAGTGAGTCCCAGACAATTATTTTACACATGAAAAGACACGCTAGATGCAGAGTAGTTAAACTGAATGCCTGATTTGGCATTTTTGTACAATCTGGGGGCAACAATTGAGATAACATAAAAATGACCACAAGTGACATTTTTTCCAGAATTTATGCCTTTCGCGTTTGGCCAAAATCATATTTTCCAAAAGTTGCCAATTTAGTCTCAGTCTATCATTTCACACTTGACGAAATACTCTAGATGAGAAATTGGACACTTTGGAGCTCATAGGTGACAGAAAAAGAGATAAGATTAAAGTGAAAAACCAATTTTACGAAGAAATGTTCCTAATAACTTGTTTGTGTCCTACCACTAAACAGTGAGTCCCAGACAATTTTTTTTTACACATGAATAGACACGTTAGATGCAGAGTAGTTAAACTGGATGTCTGATTTGGCATTTTTGTACAATCTGGGGGCAACAATTGAGATAACATAAAAATGACCACAAGTGACCATTTTTGCAGAATTTATGCCTTACGCGTTTGGCCAAAATCATATTTGCAAAAAAGTTGCCAATTTAGTCTCAGTCTATCATTTCACACTTGACGAGATACTCTAGATGAGAAATTGGACACTTTGGAGCTCATAGGTGACAGAAAAATAGATAAGATAAAAGTGAAAAACAAATTTTACGAAGAAATGTTCCTAACAACTTGTTTGTGTCCTACCACTAAACAGTGAGTCCCAGACAATTATTTTACACATGAATAGACACGCTAGATGCAGAGTAGTTAAACTGGATGTCTGATTTGGCATTTTTGTACAATCTGGGAGCAACAATTGAGATAACATAAAAATGACCACAAGTGACAATTTTGCAGAATTTATGCCTTACGCGTTTGGCCAAAATCATATTTGCAAAAAAATTGCCAATTTAGTCTCAGTCTATCATTTCACACTTGACGAGATACTCTAGATGAGAAATTGGACACTTTGGAGCTCATAGGTGACAGAAAAATAGATAAGATAAAAGTGAAAAACAAATTTTACGAAGAATTGTTCCTAACAACTTGTTTGTGTCCTACCACTAAACAGTGAGTCCCAGACAATTATTTTACACATGAATAGACACGCTAGATGCAGAGTAGTTAAACTGAATGTCTGATTTGGCATTTTTGGTACAATCTGGGGGCAACAATTGAGATAACATAAAAATGACCACAAGTGACATTTTTTCCAGAATTTATGCCTTTCGCGTTTGGCCAAAATCATATTTTCCAAAAAGTTGCCAATTTAGTCTCAGTCTATCATTTCACACTTGACGAGATACTCTAGATGAGAAATTGGACACTTTGGAGCTCATAGGTGACAGAAAAATAGATAAGATAAAAGTGAAAAACAAATTTTACGAAGAATTGTTCCTAACAACTTGTTTGTGTCCTACCACTAAACAGTGAGTCCCAGACAATTATTTTACACATGAATAGACACGCTAGATGCAGAGTAGTTAAACTGGATGTCTGATTTGGCATTTTGGTACAATCTGGGGGCAACAATTGAGATAACATAAAAATGACCACAAGTGACATTTTTCCAGAATTTATGCCTTACGCGTTTGGCCAAAATCATATTTTCAAAAAAGTTGCCAATTTAGTCTCAGTCTATCATTTCACACTTGACGAGATACTCTAGATGAGAAATTGGACACTTTGGAGCTCATAGGTGACAGAAAAATAGATAAGATAAAAGTGAAAAACAAATTTTACGAAGAAATGTTCCTAACAACTTGTTTGTGTCCTACCACTAAACAGTGAGTCCCAGACAATTATTTTACACATGAATAGACACGCTAGATGCAGAGTAGGTAAACTGAATGTCTGATTTGGCATTTTGGTACAATCTGGGGGCAACAATTGAGATAACATAAAAATGACCACAAGTGACAATTTTGCAGAATTTATGCCTTACGCGTTTGGCCAAAATCATATTTGCAAAAAAGTTGCCAATTTAGTCTCAGTCTATCATTTCACACTTGACGAGATACTCTAGATGAGAAATTGGACACTTTGGAGCTCATAGGTGACAGAAAAATAGATAAGATAAAAGTGAAAAACAAATTTTTTGAAGAATTGTTCATAACAACTTGTTTGTGTCCTACCACTAAACAGTGAGTCCCAGACAATTATTTTACACATGAAAAGACACGCTAGATGCAGAGTAGTTAAACTGAATGCCTGATTTGGCATTTTTGTACAATCTGGGGGCAACAATTGAGATAACATAAAAATGACCACAAGTGACATTATTCCAGAATTTATGCCTTTCGCGTTTGGCCAAAATCATATTTTCCAAAAAGTTGCCAATTTAGTCTCAGTCTATCATTTCACACTTGACGAAATACTCTAGATGAGAAATTGGACACTTTGGAGCTCATAGGTGACAGAAAAAGAGATAAGATTAAAGTGAAAAACCAATTTTACGAAGAAATGTTCCTAATAACTTGTTTGTGTCCTACCACTAAACAGTGAGTCCCAGACAATTATTTTTACACATGAATAGACACGTTAGATGCAGAGTAGTTAAACTGGATGTCTGATTTGGCATTTTTGTACAATCTGGGGGCAACAATTGAGATAACATAAAAATGACCACAAGTGACAATTTTGCAGAATTTATGCCTTACGCGTTTGGCCAAAATAATATTTGCAAAAAAGTTGCCAATTTAGTCTCAGTCTATCATTTCACACTTGACGAGATACTCTAGATGAGAAATTGGACACTTTGGAGCTCATAGGTGACAGAAAAATAGATAAGATAAAAGTGAAAAAACAATTTTGCGAAGAATGTTCCTAACAACTTGTTTGTGTCCTACCACTAAACAGTGAGTCCCAGACAATTATTTTACACATGAAAAGACACGCTAGATGCAGAGTAGTTAAACTGGATGTCTGATTTGGCATTTTTGTACAATCTGGGAGCAACAATTGAGTTAACATAAAAATGGCCACAAGTGACAATTTTGCAGAATTTATGCCTTACGCGGTTGGCCGAAATAATATTTGCAAAAAAATTTGCCAATTTAGTCTCAGTCTATCATTTCACACTTGACGAGATACTCTAGATGAGAAATTGGACACTTTGGAGCTCATAGGTGACAGAAAAATAGATAAGATAAAAGTGAAAAACAAATTTTACGAAGAATTGTTCCTAACAACTTGTTTGTGTCCTACCACTAAACATTGAGTCCCAGACAATTATTTTACACATGAATAGACACGCTAGATGCAGAGTAGTTAAACTGTATGTCTGATTTGGCATTTTGGTACAATCTGGGGGCAACAATTGAGATAACATAAAAATGACCACAAGTGACAATTTTGCAGAATTTATGCCTTACGCGTTTGGCCAAAATAATATTTGCAAAAAAGTTGCCAATTTAGTCTCAGTCTATCATTTCACACTTGACGAGATACTCTAGATGATAAATTGGACACTTTGGAGCTCATAGGTGACAGAAAAATAGATAAGATAAAAGTGAAAAACAAATTTTACGAAGAATTGTTCCTAACAACTTGTTTGTGTCCTACCACTAAACATTGAGTCCCAGACAATTATTTTACACATGAATAGACACGCTAGATGCAGAGTAGTTAAACTGGATGTCTGATTTGGCATTTTTGTACAATCTGGGGGCAACAATTGAGATAACATAAAAATGACCACAAGTGACAATTTTGTAGAATTTATGCCTTACGCGTTTGGCCAAAATATTATTTTCCAAAAAGTTGCCAATTTAGTCTCAGTCTATCATTTCACACTTGACGAAATACTCTAGATGAGAAATTGGACACTTTGGAGCTCATAGGTGACAGAAAAAGAGATAAGATAAAAGTGAAAAACAAATTTTACGAAGAAATGTTATTAATAACTTGTGTGTGTCCTACCACTAAACAGTGAGTCCCAGACAATTATTTTACACATGAATAGACACGCTAGATGCAGAGTAGTTAAACTGGATGTCTGATTTGGCATTTTGGTACAATTTGGGGGCAACAATTGAGATAACATAAAAATGACCACCAGTGACAATTTTGCAGAATTTATACCTTACGCGTTTGGCCGAAAAAATATTTGCAAAAAATAAGATAAAAGTGTGAAAAAACAAATTTTACGAAGGAATGTTCCCTAACCACTTGTTTTGTGTCCTACCAACTAAACAGTGAGTCCCAGACAATTATTTTTACACATGTATGGACACGCTAGATGCCAGCGAAGGTAACCTGAACTGTCTGATTGGCCTTCTTCTTGTACAACCTGGGACGCAACAATTGGGATTACATAACAATGAACCAAAAGTGGACAATTTTTGCCGAAATGTTATAGCCTTACGCGTTTTGCCAAAATCACATTTTTCAAAAAAGTTGCAAATTGAGTCTCAGTCTATCCATGTCACACTTGCCCAGATACTGCTAGATGAGAAATTGGCCACTTTGGAGCCGGTTGGTGACAGAACAAATCGATATCGATAAAAGTGAAAACAACAAATTTTACGAAGAATTTTCCCTAACCACTCCGTTGTGGTACTACCACTAAAACAGTGAGTACCAGCCAATTAATTTACCCATGAATAGACACGCTAGATGCAGAGTAGTCTAAACGGGATGTCTGATTTGGCAGTTTTGTACAATCTGGGCAGCAACAATTGAGATAACATGAAAATGGAGCATAAGTGAATTTTTTCCAGGAATTTGATGCCTATCGCGTTTGGCCAAAATTAATATTTGCAAAAAAAGTCTGCCAATTTAGTCTCAGTCTATCATTTAACCACTTGACGAAGATACTCTAGATAATAAATTGGACAATTTGGAGCTCGTTGGTGGACAAAAAAGAATAGTCTAAGATAAAAAAAAAAGCTGAAAAAACAAATTTACGAAGGAATGTATTCTAACAACTTGTTTGTGTCCTACACACTAAACATTGAGTCCCAGACAATTATTTTACACACTTGAATAAGACACGCTACGATGCAGAGTAGTTAAACTGGGATAGCTGATTTGGCATTTTGGTACAATCTGGGGGCAACAATTGAGATAACATAAAAAGACAACCAGTGACAATTTTGCAGAACTTATGCCTTAACGCGTTTTGGCCAAAATCAGATTACGTGGTGGTGTTGCAATTTAGTCTCAGTCTATCATGTTCAACAATGACGAGATACCTAGTGAGAAAATTGGACAACTTGGAGCTGTTGGTTGACATGAAAAATAGATAGTCTAGGAGGTGAAAAACGACAGTTTTACAAAAGGAAATGTTCCGAACAAAATTGGTTGTGTGTATTCCTAACACCTAAACACTGACGTCCGACATCATTATTTTACACATGATGCATAGGACACGCCTAGGATGCAGGGTAGTTATGGGAAACTGAATGTCTGATTTGGATATTATTGTAACAATTTGGGAAGGGCAAACAATTGATGGTACCATAAAAATGACACACCAGGTGACAATTTGCACAGTACTTATGTTTTACTGGCGTTTTGGCCAAAATCCTATATTTGCCCAAAAAAATTTGACAACTTGAGGTCTCAGGCTATCATTTCACACTCTGACGGAGAGAATCTAGGATGAATAAATGGGACACCTTGGCGGGAGCTCGTTGGTGACAGAAAAAATAGATAAGATAAAAGTGGAAAAACAAATTTTACGAAGAATTGTTCCCACACACTTGTTTGTGTCCTAACCA
>CAJHNH020006862.1:0-10068 GCA_905116865.2 Candidula unifasciata | reverse complement strand
TAGATGAGACTAAATTGGCAACTTTTTGGAAAATATTATTTTGGCCAAACGCGAAAGGCATAAATTCTGCAAAAATTGTCACTTGTGGTCATTTTTATGTTATCTCAATTGTTGCCCCCAGATTGTACCAAAATGCCAAATCAGACATCCAGTTTACTACTCTGCATCTAGCGTGTCTATTCATGTGTAAAATAATTGTCTGGGACTCATGTTTTAGTGGTAGGACACAAACAAGTTGTTAGGAACAATTTCTTCGTAAAATTTGTTTTTCACTTTTATCTTATCTATTTTTCTGTCACCTACGAGCTCCAAAGTGTCCAATTTATCATCTAGAGTATCTCGTCAAGTGTGAAATGATAGACTGAGACTAAATTGGCAACTTTTTGGAAAATATGATTTTGGCCAAAACGCGAAAGGCATAAATTCTGGAAAAATGTCACTTGTGGTCATTTTTATGTTATCTCAATTGTTGCCCCCAGATTGTACAAAAATGCCAAATCAGACATTCAGTTTACTACTCTGCATCTAGCGTGTCTATTCATGTGTAAAATAATTGTCTGGGACTCAATGTTTTAGTGGTAGGACACAAACAAGTTGTTAGGAACATTTCTTCGTAAATTTGTTTTTCACTTTTATATCTTATCTATTTTTCTGTCACCATGAGCTCCAAAGTGTCCAATTTCTCATCTAGAGTATCTCGTCAAGTGTGAAATGATAGACTGAGACTAAATTGGCAACTTTTTGGAAAATATGATTTAGGCCAAACGCGAAGGCATAAATTCTGCAAAATTGTCACTTGTGGTCATTTTTATGTTATCTCAATTGTTGCCCCCAGATTGTACCAAAATGCCAAATCAAACATTCAGTTTATCTACTCTGCATCTAGCTTGTCTATTCATGTGTAAAATAATTGTCTGGGACTCAATGTTTAGTGGTAGGACACAAACAAGTTGTTAGGAACAATTCTTCGTGAAATTTGATTTTTCACTTTTATCTTATCTATTTTTCTGTCACTAACGAGCTCCAAAGTGTCCAATTTATCATCTAGAGTATCTCGTCAAGTGTGAAATGATAGACTGAGACTAAATTGGCAACTTTTTTGCAAATATGATTTTGGCCCAAACGCGAAAGGCATAAATTCTGCAAAATTGTCACTTGTGGTCATTTTTATGTTATCTCAATTGTTGCCCCCAGATTGTACCAAAAATGCCAAATCAGACATTCAGTTTACCTACTCTGCATCTAGCGTGTCTATTCATGTGTAAAATAATTGTCTGGGACTCACTGTTTAGTGGTAGGACACAAACAAGTTGTTAGGAACATTTCTTCGTAAAATTTGTTGTTTCACTTTTATCTTATCTATTTTTCTGTCACCTATGAGCTCCAAAGTGTCCAATTTCTCATCTAGAGTATCTCGTCAAGTGTGAAATGATAGACTGAGACTAAATTGGCAACTTTTTGGAAAATATGATTTTGGCCAAACGCGAAAGGCATAAATTCTGGAAAAATGTCACTTGTGGTCATTTTTATGTTATCTCAATTGTTGCCCCCAGATTGTACCAAAATGCCAAATCAGACATTCAGTTTACCTACTCTGCATCTAGCGTGTCTATTCATGTGTAAAATAATTGTCTGGGACTCAATGTTTAGTGGTAGGACACAAACAAGTTGTTAGGAACATTTCTTCGTAAAAATTTGTTTTTCACTTTTATCTTATCTATTTTTCTGTCACCTATGAGCTCCAAAGTGTCCAATTTCTCATCTAGAGTATCTCGTCAAGTGTGAAATGATAGACTGAGACTAAATTGGCAACTTTTTTGAAAATATGATTTTGGCCAAACGCGAAAGGCATAAATTCTGCAAAAATGTCACTTGTGGTCATTTTTATGTTATCTCAATTGTTGCCCCCAGATTGTACCAAAAATGCCAAATCAGACATTCAGTTTAACTACTCTGCATCTAGCGTGTCTATTCATGTGTAAAATAATTGTCTGGGACTCAATGTTTAGTGGTAGGACACAAACAAGTTGTTAGGAACAATTCTTCGTAAAATTTGTTGTTCACTTTTATCTTATCTATTTTTCTGTCACCAACGAGCTCCAAAGTGTCGTATTTATCATCTAGAGTATCTCGTCAAGTGTGAAATAATAGACTGAGACTAAATTGACAACTTTTTGGAAAATGTGATTTTGGCCAAACGCGAAAGGCATAAATTCTGGAAAAATGTCACTTGTGGTCATTTTTATGTTATCTCAATTGTAGCCCCCAGATTGTACCACAATGCCAAATCAGACATCCAGTTTACCTACTCTGCATCTAGCGTGTCTATTCATGTAAAATAATTGTCTGGGACTCACTGTTTAGTGGTAGGACACAAACAAGTTGTTAGGAACATTTCTTCGTAAAATTGGTTTTTCACTTTTATCTTATCTATTTTTCTGTCACCTATGAGCTCCAAAGTGTCCAATTTCTCATCTAGAGTATCTCGTCAAGTGTAAAATGATAGACTGAGAATAAATTGGCAAATTTTTTGTAAAATATGATTTTGGCCAAACGCGAAAGGCATAAATTCTGGAAAAAATGTCACTTGTGGTCATTTTTATCTTATCGCAATTGTTGCCCCCAGATTGTACCAAAATGCCAAATCAGACATCCAGTTTAACTACTCTGCATCTAGCGTGTCTATTCATGTGTAAAATAATTGTCTGGGACTCAATGTTTAGTGGTAGGACACAAACAAGTTGTTAGGAACATTTCTTTGTAAAATTTGTTTTTCACTTTTATCTTATCTATTTTTCTGTCACCTATGAGCTCCAAAGTGTCCAATTTCTCATCTAGAGTATCTCGTCAAGTGTGAAATGATAGACTGAGACTAAATTGGCAACTTTTTGGAAAATATGATTTTGGCCAAACGCGAAAGGCATAAATTCTGGAAAAATGTCACTTGTGGTCATTTTTATGTTATCTCAATTGTTGCCCCCAGATTGTACCAAAATGCCAAATCAGACATTCAGTTTACCTACTCTGCATCTAGCGTGTCTATTCATGTGTAAAATAATTGTCTGGGACTCAATGTTTAGTGGTAGGACACAAACAAGTTGTTAGGAACATTTCTTCGTAAAATTTGTTTTTCACTTTTATCTTATCTATTTTTCTGTCACCTATGAGCTCCAAAGTGTCCAATTTCTCATCTAGAGTATCTCGTCAAGTGTGAAATGATAGACTGAGACTAAATTGGCAACTTTTTTGCAAATATGATTTTTTGGCCAAACGCGAAAGGCATAAATTCTGCAAAATTGTCACTTGTGGTCATTTTTATGTTATCTCAATTGTTGCCCCCAGATTGTACCAAAATGCCAAATCAGACATTCAGTTTACCTACTCTGCATCTAGCGTGTCTATTCATGTGTAAAATAATTGTCTGGGACTCAATGTTTAGTGGTAGGACACAAACAAGTTGTTAGGAACATTTCTTCGTAAAATTTGTTTTTCACTTTTATCTTATCTATTTTTCTGTCACCTATGAGCTCCAAAGTGTCCAATTTCTCATCTAGAGTATCTCGTCAAGTGTGAAATGATAGACTGAGACTAAATTGGCAACTTTTTTGGAAAATATGATTTTTGGCCAAACGCGAAAGGCATAAATTCTGGAAAAATTGTCACTTGTGGTCATTTTTATGTTATCTCAATTGTTGCCCCCAGATTGTACCAAAATGCCAAATCAGACATTCAGTTTAACCTACTCTGCATCTAGCGTGTCTATTCATGTGTAAAATAATTGTCTGGGACTCAATGTTTAGTGGTAGGACACAAACAAGTTGTTAGGAACAATTCTTCGTAAAATTTGTTTTTTCACTTTTATCTTATCTATTTTTCTGTCACCTATGAGCTCCAAAGTGTCCAATTTCTCATCTAGAGTATCTCGTCAAGTGTGAAATGATAGACTGAGACTAAATTGGCAACTTTTTTGCAAATATTATTTTGGCCAAACGCGAAAGGCATAAATTCTGGAAAAATGTCACTTGTGGTCATTTTTATGTTATCTCAATTGTTGCCCCCCAGATTGTACCAAAATGCCAAATCAGACATTCAGTTTAACTACTCTGCATCTAGCGTGTCTATTCATGTGTAAAATAATTGTCTGGGACTCAATGTTTAGTGGTAGGACACAAACAAGTTGTTAGGAACATTTCTTCGTAAAATTTGTTTTTTCACTTTTATCTTATCTATTTTTCTGTCACCTATGAGCTCCAAAGTGTCCAATTTCTCATCTAGAGTATCTCGTCAAGTGTGAAATGATAGACTGAGACTAAATTGGCAACTTTTTTGGAAAATATGATTTTTGGCCAAACGCGAAAGGCATAAATTCTGGAAAATTGTCACTTGTGGTCATTTTTATGTTATCTCAATTGTTGCCCCCAGATTGTACCAAAATGCCAAATCAGACATTCAGTTTACCTACTCTGCATCTAGCGTGTCTATTCATGTGTAAAATAATTGTCTGGGACTCAATGTTTAGTGGTAGGACACAAACAAGTTGTTAGGAACATTTCTTCGTAAAATTTGTTTTTCACTTTTATCTTATCTATTTTTCTGTCACCAACGAGCTCCAAAGTGTCCAATTTCTCATCTAGAGTATCTCGTCAAGTGTGAAATGATAGACTGAGACTAAATTGGCAACTTTTTTGCAAATATGATTTTGGCCAAACGCGAAAGGCATAAATTCTGACAAAATGTCACTTGTGGTCATGTTTATGTTATCTCAATTGTTGCCCCCAGATTGTACCAAAATGCCAAATCAGACATTCAGTTTACCTACTCTGCATCTAGCGTGTCTATTCATGTGTAAAATAATTGTCTGGGACTCAATGTTTAGTGGTAGGACACAAACAAGTTGTTAGGAACAATTTCTTCGTAAAATTTGTTTTTCACTTTTATCTTATCTATTTTTCTGTCACCAATGAGCTCCAAAGTGTCCAATTTCTCATCTAGAGTATCTCGTCAAGTGTGAAATGATAGACTGAGACTAAATTGGCAACTTTTTTGCAAATATGATTTTGGCCAAACGCGAAAGGCATAAATTCTGGAAAAAATGTCACTTGTGGTCATTTTTTATGTTATCTCAATTGTTGCCCCCAGATTGTACCAAAATGCCAAATCAGACATCCAGTTTAACTACTCTGCATCTAGCGTGTCTATTCATGTGTAAAATAATTGTCTGGGACTCACTGTTTAGTGGTAGGACACAAACAAGTTGTTAGGAACATTTTCTTCGTAAAATTTTTTTTCACTTTTATCTTATCTATTTTTCTGTCACCTATGAGCTCCAAAGTGTCCAATTTCTCATCTAGAGTATCTCGTCAAGTGTGAAATGATAGACTGAGACTAAATTGGCAACTTTTTGGAAAATATGATTTTGGCCAAACGCGAAAGGCATAAATTCTGGAAAAATGTCACTTGTGGTCATTTTTATGTTATCTCAATTGTTGCCCCCAGATTGTACCAAAATGCCAAATCAGACATTCAGTTTATCTACTCTGCATCTAGCGTGTCTATTCATGTGTAAAATAATTGTCTGGGACTCAATGTTTAGTGGTAGGACACAAACAAGTTGTTAGGAACATTTCTTCGTAAAATTTGTTTTTCACTTTTATCTTATCTATTTTTCTGTCACCTATGAGCTCCAAAGTGTCCAATTTCTCATCTAGAGTATCTCGTCAAGTGTGAAATGATAGACTGAGACTAAATTGGCAACTTTTTTGGAAAATATTATTTTTTGCCAAACGCGAAAGGCATAAATTCTGCAAAATTGTCACTTGTGGTCATTTTTATGTTATCTCAATTGTTGCCCCCAGATTGTACAAAATGCCAAATCAGACATCCAGTTTACCTACTCTGCATCTAGCGTGTCTATTCATGTGTAAAATAATTGTCTGGGACTCAATGTTTAGTGTAGGACACAAAACAAGTTGTTAGGAACATTTCTTCGTAAAATTGTTTTTCACTTTTATCTTATCTATTTTTCTGTCACCTATGAGCTCCAAAGTGTCCAATTTATCATCTAGAGTATCTCGTCAAGTGTGAAATGATAGACTGAGACTAAATTGGCAACTTTTTTGGAAAATATGATTTTGGCCAAACGCGAAAGGCATAAATTCTGCAAAAATGTCACTTGTGGTCATTTTTATGTTATCTCAATTGTTGCCCCCAGATTGTACCAAAATGCCAAATCAGACATCCAGTTTAACTACTCTGCATCTAGCGTGTCTATTCATGTGTAAAATAATTGTCTGGGACTCACTGTTTAGTGTAGGACACAAACAAGTTGTTAGGAACATTTCTTCGTAAAATTTGTTTTTTTCACTTTTATCTTATCTATTTTTCTGTCACCTAACGAGCTCCAAAGTGTCCAATTTCTCATCTAGAGTATCTCGTCAAGTGTGAAATGATAGACTGAGACTAAATTGGCAACTTTTTGGAAATATGATTTTGGCCAAACGCGAAAAGGCATAAATTCTGCAAAAATTGTCACTTGTGGTCATTTTTATGTTATCTCAATTGTTGCCCCCAGATTGTACCAAAATGCCAAATCAGACATCCAGTTTAACTACTCTGCATCTAGCGTGTCTATTCATGTGTAAAATAATTGTCTGGGACTCAATGTTTAGTGGTAGGAACAAACAAGTTGTTAGGAACATTTCTTCGTAAAATTTGTTTTTCACTTTTATCTTATCTATTTTTTCTGTCACCTATGAGCTCCAAAGTGTCCAATTTCTCATCTAGAGTATCTCGTCAAGTGTGAAATGATAGACTGAGACTAAATTGGCAACTTTTTTGAAAATATGATTTTGGCCAAACGCGAAAGGCATAAATTCTGGAAAAATGTCACTTGTGTGTCATTTTATGTATCTCATTGTTCCGCCAATTTACCAAATATGCCAAATCAGACTTCGTTTACCTAATCTGTCATCCTAGCGTGTCTATTCTGTGTAAAATATTTGTCGTGGAGTCAATGTTTGGTGGTAGGACACAACAAGTTGTTAGGAAAATTCTTCGTAAAATTTGTTTTTCACTTTATATCTTATCTATTTTTCTGTCACCAACGAGCTCCAACGTGTCCAATTTATCATCTAGAGTATCTCGTCAAGTGTGAAATTATAGACTGAGACTAAATTTGGCACGACTTTTTTGGAAAAAAAAACAAAAAACACAATAAAAAAACGCAAATATTATTTTTTGGCCAAACGCGAAAGGCATAAAATCTGGAAAAAAATGTCACTTGTGGTCATTTTTATGTTATCTCAATTGTTGCCACCCAGATTGTAACCAAAATGCCAAATCAGACATTCCATTTTAACTACTCTGCATCTAGCGTGTCTATTACATGTTGTAAAATAATTGTCTGGGACTCAACTGTTTAGTGGTAGGACACAAACAATGTTGTTAGGAACAATTCTTCGTAAAATTTGTTTTTTTCACTTTTATCTTATCTATTTTTCTGTCACCTATGAGCTCCAAAGTGTCCAATTTATCATCTAGAGTATCTCGTCAAGTGTGAAATGATAGACTGAGACTAAATTGGCAACTTTTTGGAAAATATGATTTTGGCCAAACGCGAAAGGCATAAATTCTGGAAAAATGTCACTGTGTGTCATTTTTATGTTATCTCAATTGTTGCCCCCAAATTGTACCAAAATGCCAAATCAGACATTCAGTTTAACTACTCTGCATCTAGCGTGTCTATTCATGTGTAAAATAATTGTCTGGGACTCACTGTTTAGTGGTAGGACACAAACAAGTTGTTAGGAACATTTCTTCGTAAAATTTGTTTTTCACTTTTATCTTATCTATTTTTCTGTCACCTATGAGCTCCAAAGTGTCCAATTTCTCATCTAGAGTATCTCGTCAAGTGTGAAATGATAGACTGACTAAATTGGCAACTTTTTGGAAAATATGATTTTGGCCAAACGCGAAAGGCATAAATTCTGGAAAAATTGTCACTTGTGGTCATTTTTATGTTTCTCAATTGTTGCCCCCAGATTGTACAAAATGCCCAATCAGACATTCAGTTTACCTACTCTGCATCTAGCGTGTCTATTCATGTGTAAAATAATTGTCTGGGACTCAATGTTTAGTGGTAGACACACAAACAAGTTGTAGGAACATTTCTTTCGTAAAATTTGTTTTTTCACTTTTATCTTATCTATTTTTCTGTCACCAACGAGCTCCAAAGTGTCCAATTTATCATCTAGAGTATCTCGTCAAGTGTGAAATGATAGACTGAGACTAAATTGGCAACTTTTTTGCAAATATTGATTTTGGCCAAACGCGAAAGGCATAAATTCTGGAAAAATTGTCACTTGTGGTCATTTTTTGTTATCTCAATTGTTGCCCCCCAGATTGTACAAAAATGCCAAATCAGACATCCAGTTTACCTACTCTGCATCTAGCGTGTCTATTCATGTGTAAAATAATTGTCTGGGACTCACTGTTTAGTGGTAGGACACAAAACAAGTTGTTAGGAACAATTCTTCGTAAAATTTGTTTTTCACTTTTATCTTATCTATTTTTCTGTCACCAATGAGCTCCAAAGTGTCCAATTTATCATCTAGAGTATCTCGTCAAGTGTGAAATGATAGACTGAGACTAAATTGGCAACTTTTTTGCAAAATATTATTTTGGCCAAACGCGTAAGGCATAAATTCTGCAAAAATTGTCACTTGTGGTCATTTTTATGTTATCTCAATTGTTGCCCCCAGATTGTACAAAAATGCCAAATCAGACATCCAGTTTACCTACTCTGCATCTAGCGTGTCTATTCATGTGTAAAATAATTGTCTGGGACTCACTGTTTAGTGGTAGGACACAAACAAGTTGTTAGGAACATTTCTTCGTAAAATTTGTTTTTCACTTTTATCTTATCTATTTTTCTGTCACCTATGAGCTCCAAAGTGTCCAATTTATCATCTAGAGTATCTCGTCAAGTGTGAAATGATAGACTGAGACTAAATTGGCAACTTTTTTTGCAAAATATGATTTTGGCCAAACGCGTAAGGCATAAATTCTGCAAAATTGTCACTTGTGGTCATTTTTATGTTATCTCAATTGTTGCCCCCAGATTGTACCAAAATGCCAAATCAGACATTCAGTTTACCTACTCTGCATCTAGCGTGTCTATTCATGTGTAAAATAATTGTCTGGGACTCACTGTTTTAGTGGTAGGACACAAACAAGTTGTTAGGAACAATTCTTCGTAAAATTTGTTTTTTCACTTTTATCTTATCTATTTTTCTGTCACCAATGAGCTCCAAAGTGTCCAATTTATCATCTAGAGTATCTCGTCAAGTGTGAAATGATAGACTGAGACTAAATTGGCAACTTTTTTGGAAAATATGATTTTGGCCAAACGCGTAAAGGCATAAATTCTGCAAAAATTGTCACTTGTGGTCATTTTTATGTTATCTCAATTGTTGCCCCCCAGATTGTACCAAAATGCCAAATCAGACATCCAGTTTACCTACTCTGCATCTAGCGTGTCTATTCATGTGTAAAATAATTGTCTGGGACTCACTGTTTAGTGGTAGGGACACAAACAAGTTGTTAGGAAACATTTCTTCGTAAAATTTTTTTTTTTCACTTTTATCTTATCTATTTTCTCTGTCACCTAACGAGCTCCAAAGTGTCCAATTTCTCATCTAGAGTATCTCGTCAAGTGTGAAATGATAGACTGAGACTAAATTGGCAACTTTTTGGAAAATATGATTTTGGCCAAACGCGAAAGGCATAAATTCTGCAAAAATGTCACTTGTGGTCATTTTTATGTTATCTCAATTGTTGCCCCTAGATTGTACCAAAATGCCAAATCAGACATTCAGTTTACCTATTCTGCATCTAGCGTGTCTATTCATGTGTAAAATAATTGTCTGGGACTCAATGTTTAGTGGTAGGACACAAACAAGTTGTTTAGGAATCATTCTTCGTAAAATTTGTTTTTCCACTTTTATCTTATCAATTTGTTTCTGTCACCAACGAGCTCCAAGGTGTCCAATTTCTCCTCTAGAGTATCTC
>CAJHNH020006861.1:0-10068 GCA_905116865.2 Candidula unifasciata | reverse complement strand
CAAATTAGCTACTGGGTGGCCGGTACTGCGTGCATTAGCTACTGGGAGGCCGGTACAGCGTGCATTAGCTACTGGGTGGCCGGTACTGCGTGCATTAGCTACTGGGTGGCCGGTACTGCGTGCATTAGCTACTGGGTGGCCGGTACTGCGTGCATTAGCTACTGGGTGGCCGGTACTGCGTGCATTAGCTACTGGGAGGCCGGTACTGCGTGCATTAGCTACTGGGTGGCCGGTACTGCGTGCATTAGCTACTGGGAGGCCGGTACTGCGTGCATTAGCTACTGGGAGGCCGGTACAGCGTGCGTTAGCTACTGGGTGGCCGGTACTGCGTGCATTAGCTACTGGGAGGCCGGTACTGCGTGCATTAGCTACTGGGAGGCCGGTACAGCGTGCGTTAGAATCTGGGAGGCTGGTACAGCGTGCGTTAGATACTGGGCCGGTACTGCGTGCGTCAGATACTGAGAGACCGGCAAAGCAAGCGTTTGATACTGGGAGACCGGCAAAGCAAGCGTTTGATACTGGGAGACCTGTACAGCAAGCGTTAGATACTTCTTTTTCTTCGCGTTCACCAGCTGTACACTCTAGCGGAAAGTTCTGGTTGCACGTCCACTACTGAACTGCAGTCCTGCTCCAGAACCTGAGTGTTGCGTGTGCATCAGTTTTACAGATCTCATTCTCTTGAATACAGACTGTTGGTTCCTTGCCTCTCCGGCAGGTGCACTCCGACTTCAAAAGAAGCTCCCCAATTAGTCGACTCTTACGACATGCTTTTGAGGAGGCAGTGGGTCTATTCTTGTTTTCCCCACAACGGGGCCCCGGAACCCACACGGGGGCGTTAGATACTGAAAGACCTGTACAGCAAGTGTTAGATACTGGGACGCCGGTACAGCAAGCGTGCCTGTACAGCAAGTGTTAGATACTGGGAGACCTGTACAGCAAGTGTTAGATACTGGGAGACCTGTACAGCAAGTGTTAGATACTGAAAGACCTGTACAGCAAGTGTTAGATACTGGGACGCCGGTACAGCAAGCGTGCCTGTACAGCAAGCATTAGATACCGGGGGGCCAGTACAGCGTGAGTTAGATACTGTGACGTCGAAAGACTGCGTGTTAGATACGTGTATAAATAGGATGCGACTGATGGGATATAGTGAGAGAATCAATGGCAGGCCGATGAAGTGAAACCGCGTTTTTCTTTCCTGAAACCGTGGTCCGCAACAACCGACGAGGTCAGACCTGTAGGCAGTCTGAACTCTAGCCTCTAACTACAATATCACACAGTCTCAACATTTATTTGTTACTGTATTTGGTTAACCAATGTTAACTCTATAACTATAATATTAAACAATCACTTGAATGAAACAAGCCCAACTCTAGTCTCTAACTAGACTATTACGCAATCTTAACTCTAACGGCTAAAGTCGGGCATGATTACACGGTCCCAACTCTGTAGCTTCACCCAGTTACACAATTTCATCTCTATAACCAACATATTACACAATCCCTACTGTAGTCTGTGCAGACAGTGCTACACACGGTGGCCAAGTCGACACTGGTCTATCACACAATCCACACTCTGTAACAATACTATGGCTTATTTGTACTCCTGATCTATAACAATATACTAGAAACAATACAATATATCTAATGTGATGTTCTATCATTCTATGAGTGCCCGTCAATACACTGTCTGTTTGTTTATTATATATAATATTTCTACAGCCTCTCGGGTTTCCCCTCTGTTTAATCATGTGAATGTCGTCTATAACAACAAGAGTATTGACACACAGGGATATCTAATCTCTAGCCTCCAACCACAATCGTTGCCCCCACCGCTGGTCTGTCAGCACACTGCTACACAGAATATCTCTTACCCCTTGCCCCGTCGTGCTGTCCAAGTGGGTTACTGTGTTATTCAGCACACTGCTACACAGAATATCTCTTACCTCTTGCCCCGCCGTGCTGTGTAAGTGGATTACTGTGTAACATCAGCACACTGCTACACAGAATATCTCAAACCTCTTGCCCCGCCGTGCTGTGTAAGTGGATTACTGTGTAACATCAGCACACTGCTACACAGAATATCTCTTACCTCTTGCCCCGCCGTGCTGTGTAAGTGGGTTACTGTGTTATTCAGCACACTGCTACACAGAAATATCTCTTACCCCTTGCCCCGCCGTGCTGTCTAAGTGGGTTACTGTGTTATTCAGCACACTGCTACACAGAAATATCTCTTACCCCTTGCCCCGCCGTGCTGTCTAAGTGGGTTACTGTGTTATTCAGCACACTGCTACACAGAAATATCTCTTACCCCTTGCCCCGCCGTGCTGTCTAAGTGGGTTACTGTGTTATTCAGCACACTGCTACACAGAAATATCTCTTACCCCTTGCCCCGCCGTGCTGTGTAAGTGGATTACTGTGTTAATCAGCACACTGCTACACAGAATATCTCTTACCCCTTGCCCCGTCGTGCTGTGTAAGTGGGTCTCTACAATAACCCGCAAACGAGAAGTGTGAATGTTTCATGAAATAATGATAAATGGACACAGGGTTAAAAGACAACAAACAGCACGGTCTGGCGTACACAGCAAAATACAGATACCCAAAGTGGAAACGCGTACCCTTGATGAGGGTAACAATAATAACAAAGACACCCAGACACTACAACTGACAAAACAGAGAACATCACACATGTCTAAGAAGAGACATTCAATACAAAGACAGATTAAAGAGAACATCACACATGTCTAAGAAGAGACATTCAATACAAAGACAGATTAAAGAGAACATCACACATGTCCAAGAAGAGACATTCAATACAAAAACAGATTAAAGAGAACCTCATAGAATAAACACTAGACGAGTAGACAATACAAACAGACAACGAAGAATGAACTTATAAGACACGTGAGAAAGGGGGACAGATTAACAACAAATAAGGACAAATTAGACACAACAAACAGGGCAGAACATATAAACAGAAGCAAATAAGCACACTTAACTCGCCGAAAAAAAAGTCGGGAAAGGAGAGGGGGGGGCGGGCGGAGGAAGAAGCAGTTTAAAAAACAGGAAACAATTACTACAACAGGTGAGTTAGGTCATTGAATAATGTGCACACACTAAAAAATAAGAAAGAGTCAGGACAAAAGCACACAAACTCGACAACAGCTGGTTGGTTGTCAGTCTACGGGAAGGCTGACTGATCTGTTGTATTTTAGTATTTAACTTTTCAAGTACAATGGTTCAATGATGTCACAAAAAAGCACTGTATCCGCCCGAGTGTGGTTGGTGGAGACTACTGTTGAAGCTTCTCTCTGCGCAGATACCAAATTACCATCGGTGTAGAGGCGCCGTACAGATACTTGGCATGACAGCCATAGATTCACCAGTGCCCTAACTACTGAAGAATCTCAAGTGATGCGATACACATGGCCGGCATAGTGATGCTAGTATCCTAACTACTAGAGCATCTCCAGTGATGCGGTACACATGACCGTCACAATGGTTCGAGTGTTGTACCTACTGGAGCATCTCCAGCCGTACACACGAACTCCACGGTGATGTTGGTGGACTAGCTACTGGATGCTCTCAAAAGATGCCGTACACACGAACTCTACGGTGATGTTGGTGGACTAACTACTGGATGCTCTCAAAAGATGCCGTACACACGAACTCCACAAATGCCAACTGCCTGACTGTCGGGGCAACCATCTTATCTGTGCACGACAAGAAACTTCACACTTATCTCCGACACGTTGCAATAACAACGGGACTGATATCTTGGTCTGGCCGTGTCAGCCCATTGTTCCATTTACATCGATAGGGCGGTTTCAACGGATCAATGAATACACGAACTAAGAACTACATAACCAACTATACCGAACGTTCATGGTTTCAACTAACTGATACATTTATGTCGACAGTGAGTTTGAAAACAAGTGTGAGCAGGTCACCTCCATCGTCTCACAGTCTGTCTATCTTTCTCTAGCCTCGGCGTCACTGATGCGCCTCACGACACTCAATTCATTTAGATCTAACGGCACTGTCCGAGATCTTATTGGCCAGGTACTATCCGTAGAGATACCATGTACTGTCTTTAGAGACACCATGTACTGTCCTTAGAGACACCATGTACTGTCCTTAGAGATACCATGTACTGTCCTTAGAGACACCATGTACTGTCCTTAGAGATACCATGTACTGTCCTTAGAGACACCATGTACTGTCCTTAGAGATACCATGTACTGTCCTTAGAGATACCATGTACTGTCCTTAGAGACACCATGTACTGTCCTTAGAGATACCATGTACTGTCCTTAGAGACACCATGTACTGTCCTTAGAGACACCATGTACTGTCCTTAGAGATACCATGTACTGTCCTTAGAGACACCATGTACTGTCCTTAGAGACACCATGCACTGTTTGAGATCTTATTCGCCATGTATTGTTTTAAAAGATAAAATGCACTGTCCGAGATCGTTACTGACCATGTATTGACTAAGAGATACCATAAACTGTCTATGATCTTACTGGACACGTACTGGCGTTAGAGATCATTATGGACATGTACTGTTCTTGAGGATACTGAGTACTGTACTTGGAGATACCCTGTACTGTCCGCAGAAACTGACCAGCGGATCTGTAAGTACACATACGTCCTAACACGAGGCGGATAGTGGCTTGAATAAATGGATGCCTTAGTTATCTGTTAGTGGGGTTGTTATCGCCACTGTTTGCAGAGAAGAATAGTGATAAAGGCGGTGACAGAAAGCACTCAGGTTATAGGACTCGACTGGCATAATTCGAATCGGACTGTTTGGCAAACGAGAAAAAATACAGCACCACTATTGAAATCTTCATATCGTATTAAGAGTGAGCAATAAGGACGCCGGAGCTGCATCAAGTCCCACAAAGGAAAGCGGGTCACTACGTGAAGGTGGAGGCGGCCTCGGTATAAATACTGCAAACCAACTGTCTGGATTTGTTCCCGTTGGAAATGTATCCGAATAATGGCTTCTTGTGTCACTGGGTGCCAAATCTTCAGGCTGCAAACAGGTTGGGTGGAGGTGTGAAAAATAGGAAGAGAGATCAAACGCTAAAGTTGGACATATTAGGGCAGCACATGGAAAAAGCTGCATGTAGTGGATGTGGTAAAGCTGCATGTAGTGGATGTGGTAAAGCTGCATGTAGTGGATGTGGTAAAGCTGCATGTAGTGGATGTGGTGTGTCCAACCACTGAGCTACTGGGAGAGTTGATATCCAGACTAGTTGCTGCTGCTAAGAGAGACGGAGCGCTTGTCAGCATGTTCTGAGTGCCGTTACCTGGCTTCTGTTGACAGACAACCACAGCAGGCATAGCTATGGCTGTAGTGATATGTTCTAGCGTGTACGTAAACATGTTCAACGATGTCAGAACCCTGTTCTATTTGTGGCCACAATGGTCTTCCCCAAAAGCAAAGCTGAACGTAGACATCAGTATCATCTGGTCAGTTCTTTACATAATATGGCTTTTCTCACCGCGCACAGTAAAGACTTTCCATCCTTCATCACACGGCCACATTCGAGTTGGTCATCCCCTGCTTCCTCTCCTAGGTACACACCTTCCACCGTTGCTTTGATAAACCCATGAGGTTTATATCCAGCATTCCACTTAAAGTCGTTGCATTTCGGGCCAAATACAAGAATGGGGAATGACTGGGGATGAAACGGTTTGAGAATTGTAACCAGTATTTCCCCATTTCCAGGACTCTCGGTGTAACTGTTGTTTCGTTTCTATTGTATAATATACACATCTTTGCCTAGAGATCAGAGGGCTGTGCGTCTATGAACAGAGAAATACTCATGGAAGAACATGACCAGTCCATGTCTAGTCACAGTCAGTCCCTTGGTGCTGTGCTGAACCGTGCCATGCCTGACACGTTTCTGTCGTTATGTTACTATCATCGACGTCTTTGCACACTGGGCGTCCCCATGCGTGCTCAGTCCTCAGAGTTAACTGCGACTTCTAAGTGCTTTCTAACCATTCGGAACGGAGACTAGCTGTAGCGATTTTCTGAAGCACGTTCATAGTCTGAAATGATGACCGCATGTCTGGCCGTTTGTTCTGCTACCTATGCGAGTGCTCTGCAGGCAGCCGCTATCTCCATGGTCATGCTTGACGTAGTCGTCGCTATCCTCTTTTTTGTAGTTTTCCCCATCAATTCTGCCGTGTATGCCCATGCTGATCTTGAACCTCGCTTCAGGGACCATCTGTGTCCATGACGACGTTTACGTCTTATTTTCAGGGGATGCCTGATTTTCCATTTACCAAAATCTACATTTATATTCCCAGTTATTTAATGTGGCCAAAGTGCTTCAGTTTCCCCCCAGATAAACAGACACCGCAGCTACAAACACCCGTGTATTACTCTACTCGTATAGATCGTTGAACACTTGGACAGCTCGAGAACAAATAATGCATTCAACCGTATCGGTTTACACATGACACTGGCCAACCCATCACACACACGCGTTCAATCACTCACTCAATTACTCACTCAAACTAGATTCAGTGCCGTGAACATTTTGTTTAGAGAGACTAAAGACTTCTGATGACAGGAAAGGTACAAATGAATTCTGTCCGTATTCCATAGTCGTGGATTTCAAGCTGTACGATAGACATGGCCAATGAGACACCTTTTTTTGGGGGTGCCGAGTTGACCATGTATCTTAGTGCACTTGTATTCATGGCGAGGCGCAGACGCCGTCTGGAGGTGACAGGTTCAATTCCCGGCACGGTAACTATAGCTTTCGATTTTTATGTTGTCTAGTGTGTTCTTCTATCTTTCTACTTCTTTCTATGAGTGCCGTTCACAATACTTTCTGTTACTTGATTAATTCAGGGAATTCAGAATAAGACAGCAAATATGACAACCACACAGAAATGAGGTCAAAGTTGACAAAACACGAGAACGTTAACAGAATGTACGAAGAATAGAGGTGGTGGCGACGACAAGATGAGCTAACATAACACTTCAATGATTTTATCAACACACACATCCATCTGGCCATATTCAAGAGAACATACACAGCACAATGTTGGAAGTTCAGCCAACCGACGACCATACACGCTATAGCTAAAGTCAAAGAGATGAGAAAAGTAACGTCTTGAAATAAAAAAGGGGGAGGGGGAGGGGGGTAAATAATGTAAGAATGTAAATCAACTGATACTACAGCAGACAAGTGAGACGTGTTTGCTGCTTCCACCTTTCACCGGTAGAGTTTCACTGTATTCAGACATAAATTACTGAGCCCAAACCACTGCTACTATCCCATATTTGAGACTCTATTTACGTTTCATGTCCTAACAAATTATGGACAGAGCTCACTGAAAAAACATCCCATATTATGGACCGACTCCGTTCATGTCTGGGATGTCTTGGTCGTACAAATACCCAGAGCAAGGGCAGTTGGTGAAGCATGGGTTGCAATTTGTCCCTACTAATAGCGGATGCGGGAGCAGCCGTGGTGCAGCGGCTAGATGCTTGCGTGCGCATCCGAGGGTCGTGAGTTGAAATCCTGATGGAGCCGGCTTTTCTCAAAAACGACCTTGGCTGCAAGCTTAACCCAGCCTTAAATGAACACCAGGTACAGTCATGCGAAGTAAAGGCGGCCGGCGTGATGTTGCCCACATCACACACCTAGTGTATAAAATATAGGTCTGGGCGTGGAAAAAGGTCCTTGGCGTTACTATAGGCAGAAGTACAAAGACCACACAACAGGCCTACACACGTGACTCACACCCAACAACTCAGCAGGCACGTCACAGTTGATAGAGGCCACGGTTCAACTATTTCCCCTCGGTGCCCAGCCGACACACATGTGGCGATGTGGGGAGGTGCTGTACCTGGGGCGACGTGGGAGCGCCCCTCCCACAGAAGCAGTGTGGCAGGGCAGATGCAGGGACTGTGTGCCAGGTGTGCACTTCCGATTGTAGGTTACAGTCAGCTCATCTCACACAGCGCTGTGTGCGGCACTGGATTTTGTCAGAAGATCCACCCCCCCCCCCCCCACCCGGGTTTTGGATATATTATTTTAGGAAGGTCACGTTTTTTTCGAAGTTGCTGACTCAACACTGGCCCACAGAGACACGTGCAACTACATGGGAGACTCAACCAGCTCTCTACAGCTTACATACACATGGGAGACTCAACCAGCTCTCTACAGCATACATACACATGGGAGACTCAACCAGCTCTCTACAGCATACATACACATGGGGGACTCAACCAGCTCTCTACAGCATACATACACATGGGGGACTCAACCAGCTCTCTACAGCATACATACACATGGGGGACTCAACCAGCTCTCTACAGCATACATACACATGGGAGACTCAACCAGCTCTCTACAACATACATACACATGGGGGACTCAACCAGCTCTCTACAGCATACATACACATGGGAGACTCAACCAGCTCTCTACAACATACATACACATGGGAGACTCAACCAGCTCTCTACAACATACATACACATGGGAGACTCAACCAGCTCTCTACAGCATACATACACATGGGGGACTCAACCAGCTCTCTACAACATACATACACATGGGGGACTCAACCAGCTCTCTACAACATACATACACATGGGAGACTCAACCAGCTCTCTACAGCATACATACACATGGGACACTCAACCAGCTCTCTGCAGCATACATACACATGGGAGACTCAACCAGCTCTCTGCAGCATACATACACATGGGAGACTCAACCAGCTCTCTGCAGCATACATACACATGGGAGACTCAACCAGCTCTCTGCAGCATACATACACATGGGAGACTCAACCAGCTCTCTACAACATACATACACATGGGAGACTCAACCAGCTCTCTACAGCATACATACACATGGGGGACTCAACCAGCTCTCTACAGCATACATACACATGGGAGACTCAACCAGCTCTCTACAGCATACATACACATGGGAGACTCAACCAGCTCTCTACAGCATACATACACATGGGAGACTCAACCAGCTCTCTAAAAGTTAGTTGCGTATCCTTTACAGGACGTTGCAGAACCAACCAAAGCATTTTTTGGCTGTTGTGGTTTCTCTAGGAAAATTTACG
The DNA here is from genome assembly GCA_905116865.2 of Candidula unifasciata. Taxonomy (NCBI): domain Eukaryota; kingdom Metazoa; phylum Mollusca; class Gastropoda; order Stylommatophora; family Geomitridae; genus Candidula; species Candidula unifasciata. The sequence goes on along the minus strand of CAJHNH020006861.1, from coordinate 943 downwards.
TCCTGTAGTTTGCCATTGCTTCCTGGGCGGTCGGCTTCTCGATACCGCTGTCAAAACCAACGCAAGGCCCGCAGCTGGGATCGAACCCGGCACCCCGGCATTACAAAATGCGTTGGCAACGCCTAAGCCACAGACACCGACAACCAGCTCTCTACGGCATACATATCTGTGAAACTGGAGGTAGTGAGCTGGTCAGAAGAAGCAATCTCAGAAGACAATGAGTTACACAGACTATGGGAGACAAAGGTCGCTCGAGATCATTGGCTCAAATGTCGGCTATATTTATGCAGCAAATACCAGAAAGTGCGAATGTAGCAAACTGTGACTAATGTGTACGTATTTATGAAACCAATAATAGAAGGTATGTTTGTACACACGTAACATACATCAGACAGCAAGTGTGTGACTGTGTACATGTAACACATACGAGACAGCGTGTGTGTATTTACCTAAACACTATCAGATAAGAAGTGCGCATAACGCAACATATTCAAGCAACATAGTACGTATAACATATGTATGCAACATACCAGACAGTATAACATACGTATGCAACATACCAGACAGTGTGTATTGACGCGAGACATACAAGCGCGCTAGATCTCGTTATCCAGAAACCTTAATGTGCAAAAAGCAAATATGGTAATGAACATCAGCAGAAGGGAGGAACATTAGCAAAGGCCAGTGACACAGTACTAGGCGTTGCTATCAACGAAACAAACATGGCCGCGTATGTGTGTGAGCGCCTGGCTCAAGTACGTAATGCTGGAGTGGTGTCCCTAGCGACGGATGCACGCGTCAGACAGAGAAAGAGAGAGAGAGAGAGAGAGAGAGAGAGAGAGAGAGAAAGAGAGATAAAGAGAGAGAAAGAGAGATAAAGAGAGAGGGAGAGAGTTGAGCCGTTACGTCAACAAGGGGACGTCTGTCCGTCTGTCCTCGGGCG
>CAJHNH020006860.1:0-5000 GCA_905116865.2 Candidula unifasciata | reverse complement strand
TACTGTGTAGATTGAGAAAGGAGAAGAGGCAGACCAGTAAAGTCATGGATACAGAATTTAGTTGAATGGACAGGCCTCATATGTTTTAAGATCTGACTGACAGAATTGAAGAGATCACACAGTCACTATCAATTGCTGGCCCATAAGACTATTGTTATTAATAATCTGGACGCTTTGCCAGGTTCTATGTATACAAAAGTAAAGTAAAAGTGAAAAAGACCCTTTTCCACGCCTTTCAGACGTATTTGTTATAATGGGCTGAACCTATATTTTATAGACCAAACAGCACTTGGTGGGTGATGTGGTCAGCATCACGCTGGCAGCCTTTACTTCCCAGGACTATACCTGGTACCCATTGAAGGCTGGGTCGACCTAGGAGCCGAGGTCGTTTTTGAAAAATATCGGGCCCTCGTTAGGATTGAACCCCCGACCTTTCGGCGCATCAGGTTCTATGTATGCGGGCTACGAATGTGACTTGTTGAGACGCTTTATGTTATGTGTGACCGCTAATCCTTTAGGCAGACAGTGGAACGTGGAAATTCTGATTGACAGAGCGCTGCAGCGAGCAGAAAGTGGGAGATTAATACTGAAATATTTTGGAAATTGTATTACTTTACGGAATAAACGGACGCGAAATTGAATTGTCCTCTTTGCGTATTTTGACTAATCTGATAGACAAGAAAGCCCGCAGGGACGATCTTCGTGGCATATTTGCTTAAAGGTTGGTATTTGCTTGTCACTGCTTGTTTGTAAATGGGTGTTTTGTTTTTGGTCTTTACTCTAATCCCGGTGACATAAGCAGCACGGCCGGTCATTTGGAGCTGGTCCTGGTTCAGTCCACATGTTATAGTCAGGGCCGCATTGGGCATTACAATAAAATTAAAAAAATGGTTTTCCTCATTGGGGCGAAAAAAAAAACAATCATGTATGCAACGCTAAATCATGGAGCAATAACCGAAGTCCATAATGGAATAAACAAGCTGGACTTTCTGCCCAAGTTTACAACTTGCGAGCGTTAACAACAGTAATATTAGCAGTGAGACGAAAACTGAAAAAACCATATTGTTAGGCAACCTGTTTTGTACGAGCTTTGAACTTCTCAAATAACCGCTTGTGTCTTGGAACTTTCGCTTGAACAATTGATCACCTGTCAGTATGGATGTAAACTGATCAGACTGTCCGGTTCAGCTAATTTACAACTGGGCTTGTTGCGTCGTGTTTTCATTTGCCATGTTTAGCACGCACACGTCTGTGGCAGATGAGGCCGTGTCACGCCAACTGTCAAGTTAACTCAAGGCAGAGAAATAGATCCCGCCTGATTCTGACATCTCCAACGCTGTCTGCAAACACCAGGAGCTGATGTAGCTAAGTGGCTAGAATGCTGGCTCCAAGTTCGTGGGTTCGAATCGACATAAAAGTAGATTTTTTTTTTAAAAACTGGTCTTGGGCTCAGAGGTGGTCGTGGCCTGAAGTCGTCACTGTGTAATGTCTTGTGTAGGAAATACGGCCAGCGTGTTGATGATCTCATCACTTACTGAGTTCATAGTCATTATCATCATCATCAATTTCCACTTCTGCTGTTAGTCGTTGTGGGGAAAAACAGTTTGCATTCCGTTGCTTGATAAGCAGCAATGACTGTTATCATTCCGTGATGATGTAGAAGCTCTTGAATGTCATCAGTCCACATACTCCTAAGGCAGCCTCTTGATTTCACTTCAGATCTTTCCGCGTGTAGCGCCTGCGTTGATAGTTGTTCTGTCTGCATTCTTACTGGATGATCAAACCATTTGATCTTTTGTTTCTCAATGAATTTGCTGCATGGTCTTGTTCCTGCAGTCTGTCTGACAATATCATAAGCTTATAGAACTTTGTCTCGGATGGCTAAGTTTGCAACTTAAGAATTATTGAATGAATTAATTCTTAAAACTAATGGTCTAACACAGTAGTTTTAACTCTTTTAAGGTGGCGCCCCCTTAAATATATGACAAGACCCGCTTCCCCCCCCCCCCCCCCCCACCTTCCAAACACTTCCTCATCTAAAAACAAATTAGTTCGAAAAGAGGAGGGCAAACATAAAAATTCCCAAGCACTATTAACAAGATCGTGGAGAAAATGTTTCCACATAAATTAAAATTTAAATTGAAGTTTGAGGTTTGAACACTGGATCATCATCATGGCACACGGGTGGTAACCCATAAGTTCTCCGTTCGTCTTCTTACCCAAGTACGAGTGCGAAGAAGCTCAGCAAAGTGCACAGGCTCTGTAGCACCGGTGAGGATCCTGAAATATTTTGGGTAGATTTTTAACCGCAAATTTTGCCAGGGCAGCGCCTCTAGGCTACTCTTTTCGAGTTCCAACTGCCCAAAAGCATTTTTTTTTTGGCGTGCGCAACAATACACGCGGGCGTCGGATCTCACTACCCAGAGACCAGGGGGAATTACTAGTAGTCCAAGTCCAAGTAAAAAAATCCCAGCCCTTACTTGTGACTAAACCCGGGACCTCTAGCACTTGAGGCGGACACTTCGAGACCACGCAGCCCCCCCCCCTCCCTCCCCCACTGAAATGAAAGAAACCAACTGGTAATTTAGCGTCGAATTATCAATGTGATGGTCGGCGCTGTTGTGTGCTGATGATGATATCTGCTGTTTTGGGTCTAACGTTGGATACGGTGCAACTGGAATCCCTCTCCTCATCAATCAGACAACACTGCTGTGTCTTTGTGAGGGTTCAATTGTTATTTATAAATAAACTGGGAAAACATGTTAGTATAACAGATTATTTTAAATTACAAATATACTCATTTTCCCTCTGGAACTTAGTTGCGCCTCCCTCCCCCACCCCAACGCCGCCCCAGTTTAAAATCATTGGTCTAGCATCATATGCCAGAGGCGCAGATTGCTTGAGGAGGCTTATCACTTTTACTTGACTGAAGTCTCCTCTATAGCTACTAACAACATCATTTCAAAATCCATATTTCTAATGAAGATGCTATACCCACCCGGGGCACCGATGTGTTGGTGGTATATTTAGTCAGTTTCCCTAATGGTTAATTCCCAATTAGAGAGCTATTTACTTGTCACTCTCGCAATTTTATTTATGCCATAATCTGCAAAAGATGCAACAAGGCATAAGCTGGAGAAACTGGAAGGAAGTTAGCTTATCAGTTCCGGGAACATCTCTCCGATATTGACCAGAAGACACTTAAAAAGTCTCTCTCCATTTGAACAGCAATGACCACAAGGGCTGTTGTCTCAGTTTATGTTATGCTTATTTGTTTTAATTTTTTTTGTAATTTTTATTTTATTTCACAATATTACTTTTTTTCTGTCTCTTATCAGTACCATTTATGGATCATTCACATTTGTATTTCTACTACTGTTTTATCCCTACTATTATATTATATATTATCATCTTTACTTTTTCTGCGACTATTTTTTAGCCTGTTTTTATCCTATTTTAATTTATTCCTTGCACATCACTGTTTTTATAGTTTCTCGTTGATCCCTTAGTGTTTGTAGAACTCTCTTCATTGTTATGGCTGACGTAGTTCATGTTCTTCTCGAGAAAAGCCCAGCGCCGAAACTCTTTTTGTTTTGTTTTGTGCACGTTATTCGGCTTCCCGATTTTGTTAAGCTTTTTAGCCAGTGTTCATTGGAGTAATTCCTTGGTTTATTGACCACATTGTTGTCATCCACCTCGGTAATTATTACGTAGGTATGTCATTTTTCGTTATTTTGAAGGCCCACTCTGGCTCTCCCCAGGGGCCGCAATATAAGTAAATTAAAAAAATACACTTGTCCACGCCCTTAGGCGTATAGGGCATGTAGGGCTAGACCAATATTTTTATAGACCAATCGGCACAAGATGGATGATGTGGTCAGCATAACGCCGGCCGCCTTTACTTCCAGGGACTGCACCCGGTACCCACTCAAGGTGGGGTCAACCTGGGAGCCAAGGTCATTTTTTTTTAAAAAGTCCGGCTCCTCCAGGGAGCGAACCCACGAACTTCTGATCCGCATCGAGCGTGGCCGCAATATAGACCGGCCATAAATGTGTCTAATGGCTGAACGCGGTTTCCGGGACCTCTCCACGGGTGATTCCCATCCCCATGGTGGCACTTTGTGTCATCGGGTGTTTATCGCTTGTTGGGGTAAAATGTACTATTACTACCAACCTCGGCTAGTTTCTGTGATCTGTACAGATATACTGTACATTGTTAACTGAACATCGTGTTAGAACGCGTCTGATGTTCTTATAGAATCGCCCAGTACAATCGTCATAGAAACCTGATAGTTTGACATTAACGTCATGAAGACGTTTTTCAGTGTTTACATAATCAGTTTAAAAAAAAGTGAAGCACCCTTTTCCACGCCTTTAGGCGTATAGGGTATGTAGGGCTAAACCTATATTTTATAGGCCAATCGGCACAAGATGGGTGATGTGGTCAGCATCACGCCGGCCGTCTTTACTTCCCGGGACTGCACCCGGTACCCACAGAAGGCTGGGTCGACCTGGGTGCCAAGGTCCTTTTTTTTTAAAGTCCGGCTTCTCCAGGAAGCGAACCTACGAACTTCCAATCCGCGGCGAGCGTCTAGCCGCTCCGCCACTGCGACTCCCGTGTACGTAATACAGAGTGATAAGTTCGTGTTTTCAGTTTATACACAACGCGTTTGTTTATAATGTATGTAGATCAGAACCGTAAGTCTCAGTGTGATCCAGTGATGTATTGATGTATTAATTAGCGGATTTCTTTATATTGTATAAAGTGTTTATGTACACACAAGCCAGGCTCTCTAGCGCGGTTGGATAAACCGGACTGCGCGGTGACCTGGTGACGAACTCCTTGTGGTCCGGGTTCACGCCCTGGGGTAGGCAGAAAAGCCACATTTCTCCCAGATTTGCGGTATCTGTCATGGAGTCAAGACCGAAGGGTTGCGATATCCATAATACCGAGCCAAAGGGTTAACAACTCATAGTTTCTGGATACAAAAAACTACACA
>CAJHNH020006859.1:0-10082 GCA_905116865.2 Candidula unifasciata | reverse complement strand
ACTGGATGTCCTGGTTTGGCATTTTGTACAATTTGGGCGCACAATTGAGAGAAACATAAAAAGGACCACAAGTGACATTTTTCCAGAATTTATGCCTTTACGCGTTTGATCCAAAATCATATTTTACAAAAAAGTTGCCAATTTAGTCTCATGTCTATCATTTTCACACTTGACGAGATACTCTAGATGAGAAAAATTGGACACTTTGGAGCTCATAGTGACAGAAAAAGTAGCACTTGACGAGATACTCTAGATGAGAAATTTTACACTTTGGAGCTCATAGGTGACAGGAAAATAGATAAGATGAAAGTGAAAAACAAATTTTACGAAGAAATGTTTCTAACAAGTTGTTTGTGTCCTACCACTAAACAGTGAGTCCCAGTAATTATTTTACACATGAATAGACACGCTAGATGCAGAGTAGTTAAACTGGATGTCTGATTTGGCATTTTTGTACAATCTGGGGGCAACAATTGAGATAACATAAAAATGACCACAAGTGACAATTTTGCAGAATTTATGCCTTACGCGTTTAGCCAAAATCATATTTTACAAAAAGTTGCCAATTTAGTCTCAGTCTATCATTTCACACTTGACGAGATACTCTAGATGAGAAATTTTACACTTTGGAGCTCATAGGTGACAGAAAAATAGATAAGATAAAAGTGAAAAACAAATTTTACGAAGAAATGTTTCGAACAACTTGTTTGTGTCCTACCACTAAACAGTGAGTCCCAAACAATTATTTTACACATGAATAGACACGCTAGATGCAGAGTAGTTAAACTGGATATCTGATTTGGCATTTTTGTACAATCTGGGGGCAACAATTGAGATAACATAAAAATGAACACAAGTGACATTTTTCAGAATTTATGCATTTCGCGTTTGGCCAAAATCATATTTTACAAAAAGTTGCCAATTTAGTCTCAGTCTATCATTTCACACTTGACGAGATACTCTAGATAATAAATTGGACACTTTGGAGCTCGTTGGTGACAGAAAAATAGATAAGATAAAAGTGAAAAACAAATTTTACGAAGAATTGTTCGTAACAACTTGCTTGTGTCCTACCACTAAACATTGAGTCCCAGACAATTATTTTACACATGAATAGACACGCTAGCTGCAGAGTAGGTAAACTGAATGTCTGATTTAGCATTTTGGTACAATCTGGGGGCAACAATTGAGATAACATAAAAATGACCACAAGTGACATTTTTCCAGAATTTATGCCTTTCGCTTCTGGCCAAAATCATATTTTCCAAAAAGTTGCCAATTTAGTCTCAGTCTATCATTTCACACTTGACGAGATACTCTAGATGAGAAATTGGACACTTTGGAGCTCATAGGTGACAGAAAAACAGATGAAAAAAGTGAAAAACAAATTTTACGAAGAAATGTTTCGAACAACTTGTTTGTGTCCTACCAATAAACATTGAGTCCCAGACAATTATTTTACACATGAATAGACACGCTAGATGCAGAGTAGTTAAACTGAATGTCTGATTTGGCATTGTGGTACAATCTGGGGGCAACAATTGAGATAACATAAAAATGACCACAAGTGACATTTTTCAGAATTTATGCCCTTAGCTTTTGGCCAAAATCATATTTTACAAAAAGTTGCCAATTTAGTCTCAGTCTATCATTCCACACTTGACGAGATACTCTAGATGATAAATTGGACACTTTTTAGCTCGTTGGTGCCAGAAAAATAGATAAGATAAAAGTGAAAAACAATTCTACGAAGAATTGTTAATAACAACTTGTTTGTGTCCTACCACTAAACATTGAGTCCCAGACAATTATTTTACACATGAATAGACACGCTAGAGCAGATTAGGTAAACTGAATGTCTGATTTGGCATTTTGGTACAATCTGGGGGCAACAATTGAGATAACATAAAAATGACCACAAGTGACATTTTTCCAGAATTTATGCCTTTCGCTTCTGGCCAAAATCATATTTTCCAAAAAGTTGCCAATTTAGTCTCAGTCTATCATTTCACACTTGACGAGATACTCTAGATGAGAAATTTTACACTTTGGAGCTCATAGGTGACAGAAAAATAGATAAGATAAAAGTGAAAAAGAAATTTTACGAAGAATTGTTCGTAACAACTTGCTTGTGTCCTACCACTAAACATTGAGTCCCAGACAATTATTTTACACATGAATAGACACTCTAGCTGCAGAGTAGGTAAACTGAATGTCTGATTTGGCATTTTGGTACAATCTGGGGGCAACAATTGAGATAACATAAAAATGACCACAAGTATCATTTTTCCAGAATTTATGCATTTCGCGTTTGGCTAAAATCATATTTTCCAAAAAGTTGCCAATTTAGTCTCAGTCTATCATTTCACACTTGACGAGATACTCTAGATGAGAAATTTTACACTTTGGAGCTCATAGGTGACAGAAAAATAGATAAGATAAAAGTGAAAAACAAATTTTACGAAGAAATGTTTCTAACAACTTGTTTGTGTCCTACCACTAAACAGTGAGTCCCAGTAATTATTTTACACATGAATAGACACGCTAGATGCAGAGTAGTTAAACTGGATGTCAGATTTGGCATTTTTGTACAATCTGGGGGCAACAATTGAGATAACATAAAAGTGACCACAAGTGACAATTTTGCAGAATTTATGCCTTACGCGTTTGGCCAAAATCATATTTTACAAAAAGTTGCCAATTTAGTCTCAGTCTATCATTTCACACTTGACGAGATACTCTAGATGATAAATTGGACACTTTGGAGCTTGTTGGTGACAGAAAAATAGATAAGATAAAAGTGAAAAACAAATTTTACGAAGAATTGTTCGTAACAACTTGCTTGTGTCCTACCACTAAACATTAAAACCCAGACAATTATTTTACACATGAATAGACACGCTAGCTGCAGAGTAGGTAAACTGAATGTCTGATTTGGCATTTTGTGGTGGTCGAAGGCCTCTGCCAAAGAGCGCCGTGACATGGTAATACAAACGGTGAGGGACAACGAAAACGAGGTTCGGGTCCAGAAAGCAGCCCAACAGTCGCAGCAGGGCCATTGGGTCAGCCTGGAGAGCGCATTGCCAAGAGTACTCACATGGGGTGAGATCTGGCGGATGACCCCGCTGCGACTGAGCTTTATCGTTCGTTCGGCGTACGATGTATTACCGTCCGGCAGCGCAACAACGTAGGGGACGGGCCTCGGTAAGCTGGTCCGGGTATCTAGTGGAAAAGAGTTTCTCATCCCTGTGAAAGTCCATCGTGTCCGAATTGTCTGCCAGTGTTCCTCTGCCAACTGCTAATAAAAGTCCAACATGTGTCCGGTAAACCAAAATAAGCTTGTCGCTCGGTCGTCCAGGCACGCTGACTGTTCTAATTAAGCTGCCGTGGCGGCTTCTTATCTCACAGTACCTCCTTCGAAACCACCAAGTCGTCTTGTCTCTGGCCGAAATAATAACACCATCCGGTAAATCCGTGCAGCGGGGAACCAGCCCTGAGCTTCATGAACTCAGGTGGGCCCACCTCCGAATACGTCTAGGAATAGTGGGCCGAAAGGTGTGTCGACGAGGATAATTTCTACTGAAGACTTGTAGATCCCCGCTGTACTTGCTCCCTGTGAGTTTATTCTTATTGTACGTGGCTAGCCCACAAGACTACCAGGAAAGACTGGTGACTATCGGGAAAGTCCTTTTGACACCTATGGAAAGACTGACATCTGGAAACAGATGTCGACTGTGGACCGGGTTGATCACCCCTAACACAGTATAATACCTCCGATTTCGTACGACCACAATGAAATATGCCCCCAGGGCCCTCCGAAAGGGGGGGGGGAGAATGAAGGGCCCAATCTGATTGATACCCTCGGTGACGACTTTGCTAGCCCCCAGACTGAGATACTCGCCCAACGTCCGGGCTGGCTCTGTACATGTGGGAAAAGCTTCACGGGGTTGCATGGTCTGAGAACGCATGCCGGAAGAATGAAATGCGAGGGTGCTTCACGCAGTAAACGCCGTCGCAAAACTACCACTTCTGTGGTAGTTTCTGAGTCGTCAGGGTACGACGGGCAGGGTGAACCCCACTCGCCCGGAGAGGCCCATGACGTCGACTGCGGAGGAGCACCTTTGATGATTTCTGAAGAAGTGCGTTCCAGAATCAGGTTTCCACCTGCGAGCGAGAAGGTGGTGTGGTGTAAGTTGGAGGTTACATTATGTGAGGTACTTAAACAAACTCTAAACAAGAAGCCGCTAGGCGACAAGCTTACTAAATTTGGTGATGTAATATATGAACACTGCTCCCGCGAGTTCGGGACAGTAGTAAAGGCACAGCCGGGTGCCAAGCAGAATACTAGCAGGAGGCAGAGGGACATTCTGAAGTGTCGGGCAGACAAGAATGCCCTCAGAAAACGGTTCAAAGCCGCTACAGGCAGCGAACGGGAGGGGCTGTATGAAGTGTGGGTGCATTTAAAGAACAAACACAGTGCCCTCTGTCGCGCCGAGCGTTTCTGTAACAACAGACGAAGAACCAAAAGTTAGCGAGAGAAATTCTTTAGGGACCCGTATCAGTTTGCCCGAGGTCTATTCGAGCAACCGAAGTCTGGGACTCTGGTTGTCAGTCAGGAAGCACTAGAGCTACATCTACGCAAGATGTACTCGGATAAAAAGAGGAGAGAGCCTCTCGATGACAATCCAGAGATCCTTAGCGGTCTTAAACAGCCTTCGGTGCCGAAGGTACCATTTAAAATGGTACCTCCCCTTTGGTCTGAGGTTGAGGACGTTGTGAAAAAGGCCAGCGGCAAGTCTGCCCCAGGTCCGAACGGTGTCCCGTACGTTCTTTACAAGCGTTGCCCGAAAATACTAAAAATGCTTCACGTCTTGTTGAGACAAGCGTGGATCCGCAATCACATATGTCCAGAGTGGTCAAAGGCAAATGGGGTCTACATTCCCAAAGAGCAGGACTCGAAGAGTCTTTCCCAATTCAGGCCCATCTCGCTGTTGAATGTCGAGGGTAAGATATTCTTCTCAGTCATGGCTCGCCGGCTCACACAGTATCTGATGACTAACAAGTACATAGATACGAGTGTTCAGAAGGGTGGTATCCCAGGCGTTCCTGGGTGCCTTGAACACGCGACCATGATTTGGGAAGCTATCCAGAGAGCCAAGCATGAGAGAACACAATTGCACGTAATATGGTTGGACTTAGCCAACGCCTACGGGGCAGTCCCCCATAGGCTAATGTGGCGAGCCCTTGGCATGTTTCACGTACCGACACAGATCAGTCAAATGATCGAGCAATATTTCTCCAAGTTCGCTTTGCGCTTCTCTACCTCGACGTTTACCACGAGGTGGACTGAGTTGCAGATTGGGATAGCTATGGGCTGTACGATCTCACCTATACTGTTTGTCATGGCAATGCAGATCATGTTAGACCGGGCGGCCGGCTACGGACAGGGCCTTCAAATAGGGGATCACTGGTTGCCGCCACTACGCGCATTTATGGATGACACGACTATAATAACGGGCAGCGAGGAGTCTGCTCGCACGATCCTGAAAAGATTGGACGCGGTGGTCCAATGGAGCGGTATGCAGTTCAAACCGCAGAAATCGAGGAGTGTCAATCCATAAGGGCAAGGTGTCGGCGACCAGTTTTACGGTGGCAAGGAACAAGATCCCTACGGTTCTGGAGAAACCGGTGAAGAGTCTCGGTCGCGTTTACGATTCGAAGCTATCTGACAGAGCGGAGGTCCAGCGAATACATGAGTCACTGGCTACAGGCCTGCTCGCGATCGAGCGATGCAGGCTGATCGGAAAATTCAAGGTATGGTGTCTCCAATTCATGTTGATTCCGAAGCTCCTATGGCCACTGTTAGTCTACGAGGTGACGATACTTGCAGTTGAAGCCATGGAGAAAAAAATCAACACAGCCTTAAGAAAGTGGATTGGAGCACCGCCTTGTCTGACCGACGTGGCTCTGTATTGCAAACAGGCTAAGCTGGTACTTCCGTTCAAGTCGATAACCGAAGAGTTTAAAGTCGGCAAGGTAAGACTCGCCATGCTCGCGCGAGTCTTCAGACACAAATGTCATCGCTGTCCAGCCCGCTCTAAAGACTGGAACCAAATGGAGAGTCCTCGATGCGATAGAATCTGCTCAGAACGCACTAAAATTGAGTGAGATTATGGGTTACACACAAACCGACCGTCGAGGCCCAGGGCACAGGAAGGTCAATTGGTGGTCGAAGGCCTCTGCCAAAGAGCGCCGTGACATGGTAATACAAACGGTGAGGGACAACGAAAACGAGGTTCGGGTCCAGAAAGCAACCAAACAGTCGCAGCAGGGCCATTGGGTCAGCCTGGAGAGCGCATTGCCAGGAGTACTCACATGGGGTGAGATCTGGCGGATGACCCCGCTGCGACTGAGCTTTATCGTTCGTTCGGCGTACGATGTATTACTGTCCGGTGTTAATATGGTTAAGTGGTCTGCGACCAACGATCCGACCTGCCCGTTGTGTAAATCGAAGCAAACTCTTGAGCACGTCCTGTCCGCGTGCAGGAAAGCCCTAGGTCAAGGCCAATATACCTGGCGCCACAACAAGGTGCTAAAGGAGTTAGCAGCCGTTGTCGACCAGGCTAGAATGAGGGCTAACGCCAGAGCCAGTTCTAGTATCGTCCCCATTCGTTTCCTCAAGGCTGGGCAGGTTCCAAAAGGTAAGGTCAAACAAAACGCATTCGCTCCATCTGTGCTAGACTCTGCGAGGGACTGGTTACTGGCGGTTGATCTGCAAGGCCATGAACGGTACCCCGAGTTGATCCATAAAACCGGCCTGCGACCGGACATCGTTCTCCATTCTGCGCAAAAACGGCAACTCATCCTGATTGAGTTGACTGTCCCGTTTGAGTCGCGTATGGAGGAGAATCATTTGTACAAGCTCGAGAAGTACAGTGATTTAGCAGCCGGTTTGAGGAGAAACGAGGCTTACACAGTACGGGTATTTGCCGTCGAAGTGGGAGCGAGAGGCCTCGTTTCCACTTCGCTCTACAATGTGGTGAAAGAATTAGAATTGCGCTCTATATTAAAGCTGCCGCGCTGCGGCTTCTTATCCTCACAGTACATCCTTCAAAAAACCAAAGTCGGTCTGTGTTCTGGCCGAAATAATAACACCCATCCGGTTAATTTAAGCTGCAGAGGGGAAACCAGCCTGAGCTTCATGAACTCATGTGGGCCACACCAACGAATGAGTCTAGGGCATAGTGGGGCCGAAAACGTGTGTTCGACGAGGCTTAATTTCTACTGAAGGACTGCGCAGATCCCCGCAGTACGTGCTCCTGTGTGAGTTTATTCTTATTATGGGGACAACCAATTAGGATAACATAAAACTGACCACAAGTGACAATTTTTCCAGAATATTTATGCCTTTCGCGTCTGGCCAAATCAATATTTTCCAAAAAATTGCCAAATTTAGTATCAGTCTATCATTTAACACTTGACGAGAACTCTAGCTGAGAAAAGTATTACAATCTTTGGAGCTCGTTGGTGACAGGAAAACATTGATAAGAGTAAAGAAATAAAAATCAAATTTTAACGAAGAATTGTTTTCCTAACAACTTGTTTGTGTCCTACCACTAACACAAACAAAAACAGAGTCCCAGACACAATTATTTTACACATGAATAGACACGCTAGCTGCAGAGTAGCTAAACTGAAATGTATGGATTTATCATTTTGGTACATCTGGGGGCACAAAGTTGAGATTACATTAATGATGACCACAGTGACAATGTTTCCAGAATTTATGCTTTACGCTGTTTGGCAAAATCAATATTTGCCAAACAGTTGCCAATATAGTCTCAGTCTATCATTCCACGCTGTGACGAGATACTCTAGATTGATAAATTGGGACAATTTAGAGCTCGTTGGTGACAGAAAATATGAGTAAGATAAAAGTGGAAAATCAAAATTACGAAGGAATTGTTCATAACAACTTGCTTGTGTCCTACCACTAAACACTGAGTCCCAGACAATTATTTTAACACAGAAGAGACACGCTAGATGCAGAGTAGGGTAAAAATGAATGTCTGATTGGCCATTTTTGGTAACAATCTGGGGGGGCAACAATTGAGATAAACATAAAAAATGACCACAAGTGGGACATTTTCCAGAAGTGAATGCCGTTCGCGTTTGGCCAAATCATATATTTTTTCAAAAATGTGCATTAGTCTCAGGTGGGGGGGGGGGTTTCTATCATTACACTTGACGAGATACTCTAGATTGAGAAATTGGACCACTTTGGAGCAATAGGTGACAGAAAAATAGATAAGATAAAAGTGAAAAAACAAATTTTAGAAAAAATTTCCTAAAAACTTTTGTGTTCACTACTACTAAACAGTGAGTCCCAGACAATTATTTTAACACGAATAGGACACGCTAAATGCAGAGGAGTTTTAAACATAGATGTCTGGATTTAGCATTTTTGTACAATCTGGGCAAAAATTGAAGATAACATAAAGGATGAAAAAAAAAAAAACCACAAGTGACCAATTTTGCAGATTGTATTTATGATTTTCGTTTGGCAAAATAATATTTGCAAAAAAATTTCCCAAATTTTGTTCAGCCCATGATTTCACACTTTTAAAGAGATACCCCAGATGATAAAAAGGGGCACTTTGGGCTCGTTGGGGCAGAAAAAGTACATTAAAATAAAAGTTTTAAAAAAAAAATTTTACGAAGAAATTTTTTTTTTCCCAAAACTTTTTTTTGTCCCACCATTAAAAATTAAGTTTTCCCCAAAAATTTTTTCACATGGGAAGGACACGCTAGATGCAGGTAGGGAAAAAATGAATGTCTTTATTTTTCATTTTGGACAATCTGGGGTAAAAAATTGGAAAAAAATAAAAAAAAAGACCACAAGGACATTTTTCCGGATTATGACTTCCGCGTTTGGCCAAAAAATTTTTGGGAAAAAATTAAAAAATTTTTCTCAGGGCTATTTATTTCACCCTTGGGCGAGATTTCCCCTAGATTATAAAATTTGGGACAAATTTGGAGCTCGTTTGGGGACAAAAAATAGATAAGATAAAAGTGAAAAAAAAATTTTACGAAAAAAGTTCCCAACCTTTTTTGTGTCCTACCACAAAATAATCCAGACAAATTTTTTTACAATGAAAAGACACGCTGATGCGGTATTTAAATGGTGTCTGATTTTGGGATTTTGCACAAATTTGGGGCAAAAAATTTTAGATAAATAAAAATACCACAAGTGAAAAATTTTTCAATTTTTTGCCCTTTTGCTTTGGGCCAAAAATCATATTTCCAAAAAGTTGCCCAAATTTTGTTCCGTCATCATTTTACACTGAGAGATACTCTAGAGAAAAAGACACATTTAGCTCGTTGGTGCAGCAAAAAAAATGAGATAAAAATGAAAAACAAATTTTTTCGAAAAATGTTCCTAAAAACTTTTTGTGTCCTAGCACTAAAAAGTGGTCCCAGACAATTATTTTCACATGAATAAAAACGCTGATGCAGAGTAGTTTAAAATGTCCTGGCCGAATTAAAACCCATCCGGGAATTCGGTGCGCGGGAAACCCCCCTGAGCTTAAAGAAATCAGGTGGGCCCCCCCCGAATGCGTCTAGAAAAAGGGGGCCCAAACTGTGTGCGAGGGTAATTTTTACTGGACTGGTAACCCCCCTTACTTGCTCCCTTGAGTTTATTCTTTTGTACGTGGGTAGCCCACAAGACACCAGGAAGATTGTGACTTCGGGGGAAAGTCCTTTTAACCCTATGGGAAAGACGGCCCCCGTATCGCCGGGGATAAAAACTCGGAACAGAGTCGACGTGGCCGGTTGATACCCCCCAACACGATAAAACTCCCATTTCGTACGACCCCAATGAAATTGCCCCCGGGGCCCCCGAAAGGGGGGGGGGAGAAAGAAGGGCCCAAACTTTATACCTCGGTGACGACTCTGCTGCCCCGGGTGAGATACTCGCCCCAAAGTCCGGGGTGGCTCTGTACATGTGGGAAAAAAACTTCCGGGGGTTTCATGGGGCTGAAACGCTCCGAAAGAATGAAATCGAGGGTGTCCAGCAAAAA
>CAJHNH020006858.1:0-10097 GCA_905116865.2 Candidula unifasciata | reverse complement strand
AGTTTAACTACTTGCATCTAGCGTGTCTATTCCTGTGTAAAATAATTGTCTTTTCTTCGTAAAATTTGAAAGTGTCCAATTTCTCATCTAAAGTATCTCGTCAAGTGTGAAATGATAGACTGAGACTAAACTGGCAAATTTTTTGAAAATATGATTTTGGCCAAACGCGAAAGGCATAAATTCTGGAAAAATGTCACTTGTGGTCATTTGTATGTTATCTCAATTGTTGCCCCCAGATTGTACCAAAATGCCAAATCAGACATTCAGTTTACCTACTCTGCATCTAGCGTGTCTATTCATGTGTAAAATAATTGTCTGGGACTCAATGTTTAGTGGTAGGACACAAACAAGTTGTTAGGAACAATTCTTCGTAAAATTTGTTTTTCACTTCTATCTTATCTATTTTTCTGTCACCAACGAGCTCCAAAGTGTCCAATTTATCATCTATAGTATCTCGTCAAGTGTGAAATGAAAGACTGAGACTAAATTGGCAACATTTTTGCAAATATTATTTTGGCCAAACGCGAAAGGCATAAATTCTGCAAAATTGTCACTTGTGGTCATTTTTATGTTATCTCAATTGTTGCCCCCAGATTGTACCAAAATGCCAAATCAGACATTCAGTTTACCTACTCTGCATCTAGCGTGTCTATTCATGTGTAAAATAATTGTCTGGGACTCACTGTTTAGTGGTAGGACACAAACAAGTTGTTAGGAACAATTCTTCGTAAAATTTGTTTTTCACTTCTATCTTATCTATTTTTCTGTCACCAACGAGCTCCAAAGTGTCCAATTTATCATCTATAGTATCTCGTCAAGTGTGAAATGATAGACTGAGACTAAATTGGCAACATTTTTGCAAATATTATTTTGGCCAAACGCGTAAGGCATAAATTCTGCAAAATTGTCACTTGTGGTCATTTTTATGTTATCTCAATTGTTGCCCCCAGATTGTACCAAAATGCCAAATCAGACATTCAGTTTACCTACTCTGCATCTAGCGTGTCTATTCATGTGTAAAAATAATTGTCTGGGACTCACTGTTTAGTGGTAGGACACAAACAAGTTGTTAGGAACAATTCTTCGTAAAATTTGTTTTTTACTTTTATCTTATCTATTTTTCTGTCACTAACGAGCTCCAAAGTGTCCAATTTATCATCTAGAGTATCTCGTCAAGTGTGAAATGATAGACTGAGACTAAATTGGCAACTTTTTTGAAAATATTATTTTGGCCAAACGCGTAAAGGCATAAATTCTGCAAAATTGTCACTTGTGGTCATTTTTATGTTATCTCAATTGTTGCCCCCAGATTGTACCAAAATGCCAAATCAGACATTCAGTTTACCTACTCTGCATCTAGCGTGTCTATTCATGTGTAAAATAATTGTCTGGGACTCACTGTTTAGTGGTAGGACACAAACAAGTTGTTAGGAACAATTCTTCGTAAAATTTGTTTTTCACTTCTATCTTATCTATTTTTCTGTCACCAACGAGCTCCAAAGTGTCCAATTTATCATCTATAGTATCTCGTCAAGTGTGAAATGATAGACTGAGACTAAATTGGCAACATTTTTTGCAAATATTATTTTGGCCAAACGCGTAAGGCATAAATTCTGCAAAATTGTCACTTGTGGTCATTTTTATGTTATCTCAATTGTTGCCCCCAGATTGTACCAAAATGCCAAATCAGACATCCAGTTTAACTACTCTGCATCTAGCGTGTCTATTCATGTGTAAAATAATTGTCTGGGACTCACTGTTTAGTGGTAGGACACAAACAAGTTGTTAGGAACATTTCTTCGTAAAATTTGTTTTTCACTTTTATCTTATCTATTTTTCTGTCACCTATGAGCTCCAAAGTGTCCAATTTATCATCTAGAGTATCTCGTCAAGTGTGAAATGATAGACTGAGACTAAATTGGCAAATTTTTTGCAAACTATTATTTTGGCCAAACGCGTAAGGCATAAATTCTGCAAAATTGTCACTTGTGGTCATTTTTATGTTATCTCAATTGTTGCCCCCAGATTGTACCAAAATGCCAAATCAGACATCCAGTTTAACTACTCTGCATCTAGCGTGTCTATTCATGTGTAAAATAATTGTCTGGGACTCACTGTTTAGTGGTAGGACACAAACAAGTTGTTAGGAACATTTCTTCGTAAAATTTGTTTTTCACTTTTATCTTATCTATTTTTCTGTCACCTATGAGCTCCAAAGTGTCCAATTTATCATCTAGAGTATCTCGTCAAGTGTGAAATGATAGACTGAGACTAAATTGGCAACTTTTTTGAAAATATGATTTTGGCCAAACGCGAAAGGCATAAATTCTGCAAAAATTGTCACTTGTGGTCATTTTTATGTTATCTCAATTGTTGCCCCCAGATTGTACCAAAATGCCAAATCAGACATTCAGTTTACCTACTCTGCATCTAGCGTGTCTATTCATGTGTAAAATAATTGTCTGGGACTCACTGTTTAGTGGTAGGACACAAAACAAGTTGTTAGGAACAATTCTTCGTAAAATTTGTTTTTTCACTTTTATCTTATCTATTTTTCTGTCACCAACGAGCTCCAAAGTGTCCAATTTATCATCTAGAGTATCTCGTCAAGTGTGAAATGATAGACTGAGACTAAATTGGCAACTTTTTTTTTGCAAATATTATTTTTGGCCAAACGCGTAAGGCATAAATTCTGCAAAATTGTCACTTGTGGTCATTTTTATGTTATCTCAATTGTTGCCCCCAGATTGTACCAAAATGCCAAATCAGACATCCAGTTTACCTACTCTGCATCTAGCGTGTCTATTCATGTGTAAAATAATTGTCTGGGACTCACTGTTTAGTGGTAGGACACAAACAAGTTGTTAGGAACAATTCTTCGTAAAATTTGTTTTTCACTTTTATCTTATCTATTTTTCTGTCACCAACGAGCTCCAAAGTGTCCAATTTATCATCTAGAGTATCTCGTCAAGTGTGAAATGATAGACTGAGACTAAATTGGCAAATTTTTTGCAAATATTATTTTGGCCAAACGCGTAAGGCATAAATTCTGCGAAATTGTCACTTGTGGTCATTTTTATGTTATCTCAATTGTTGCCCCCAGATTGTACAAAAATGCCAAATCAGACATCCAGTTTAACTACTCTGCATCTAGCGTGTCTATTCATGTGTAAAATAATTGTCTGGGACTCACTGTTTAGTGGTAGGACACAAACAAGTTGTTAGGAACAATTCTTCGTAAAATTTGTTTTTCACTTCTATCTTATCTATTTTTCTGTCACCAACGAGCTCCAAAGTGTCCAATTTATCATCTAGAGTATCTCGTCAAGTGTGAAATGATAGACTGAGACTAAATTGCCAATTTTTTGGAAAATATGATTTTGGCCAAACGTGAAAGGCATAAATTCTTGAAAAATGTCACTTGTGGTCATTTTTATGTTATCTCAATTGTTGCCCCCAGATTGTACCAAAATGCCAAATCAGACATCCAGTTTAACTACTCTGCATCTAGCGTGTCTATTCATGTGTAAAATAATTGTCTGGGACTCACTGTTTAGTGGTAGGACACAAACAAGTTGTTAGGAACATTTCTTCGTAAAATTTGTTTTTCACTTTTATCTTATCTATTTTTCTGTCACCTATGAGCTCCAAAGTGTCCAATTTATCATCTAGAGTATCTCGTCAAGTGTGAAATGATAGACTGAGACTAAATTGGCAACTTTTTTGAAAATATGATTTTGGCCAAACGCGAAAGGCATAAATTCTGGAAAAATGTCACTTGTGGTCATTTTATGTTATCTCAATTGTTGCCCCCAGATTGTACCAAAATGCCAAATCAGACATTCAGTTTACCTACTCTGCATCTAGCGTGTCTATTCATGTGTAAAATAATTGTCTGGGACTCACTGTTTAGTGGTAGGACACAAACAAGTTGTTAGGAACAATTCTTCGTAAAATTTGTTTTTCACTTCTATCTTATCTATTTTTCTGTCACCAACGAGCTCCAAAGTGTCCAATTTATCATCTATAGTATCTCGTCAAGTGTGAAATGAAAGACTGAGACTAAATTGGCAACATTTTTGCAAATATTATTTTGGCCAAACGCGTAAGGCATAAATTCTGCAAAATTGTCACTTGTGGTCATTTTTATGTTATCTCAATTGTTGCCCCCAGATTGTACAAAAATGCCAAATCAGACATTCAGTTTACCTACTCTGCATCTAGCGTGTCTATTCATGTGCAAAATAATTGTCTGGGACTCACTGTTTAGTGGTAGGACACAAACAAGTTGTTAGGAACAATTCTTCTTCGTAAAATTTTTGTTTTTACTTTTATCTTATCTATTTTTCTGTCACCAACGAGCTCCAAAGTGTCCAATTTATCATCTAGAGTATCTCGTCAAGTGTGAAATGATAGACTGAGACTAAATTGGCAACTTTTTTGCAAATATTATTTTGGCCAAACGCGTAAGGCATAAATTCTGCAAAATTGTCACTTGTGGTCATTTTTATGTTATCTCAATTGTTGCCCCCAGATTGTACAAAAATGCCAAATCAGACATCCAGTTTAACTACTCTGCATCTAGCGTGTCTATTCATGTGTAAAATAATTGTCTGGGACTCACTGTTTAGTGGTAGGACACAAACAGTTGTTAGGAACATTTCTTCGTAAAATTGTGTTTTTCACTTTTATCTTATCTATTTTTCTGTCACCTATGAGCTCCAAAGTGTCCAATTTATCATCTAGAGTATCTCGTCAAGTGTGAAATGATAGACTGAGACTAAATTGCAACTTTTTTGCAAATATATGATTTTGGCCAAACGCGAAAGGCATAAATTCTGCAAAATTGTCACTTGTGGTCATTTTTATGTTATCTCAATTGTTGCCCCCAGAGATTGTACCAAAATGCCAAATCAGACATTCAGTTTAACTACTCTGCATCTAGCGTGTCTATTCATGTGTAAATAATTGTCTGGGACTCACTGTTTAGTGGTAGGACACAAACAAGTTGTTAGGAACATTTCTTCGTAAAATTTGTTTTTCACTTTTATCTTATCTATTTTTCTGTCACCTATGAGCTCCAAAGTGTCCAATTTCTCATCTAAAGTATCTCGTCAAGTGTGAAATGATAGACTGAGACTAAATTGGCAACTTTTTTGAAAATATTATTTTGGCCAAACGCGAAAGGCATAAATTCTGGAAAAATGTCACTTGTGGTCATTTTATGTTATCTCAATTGTTGCCCCCAGATTGTACCAAAATGCCAAATCAGACATTCAGTTTAACTACTCTGCATCTAGCGTGTCTATTCATGTGTAAAATAATTGTCTGGGACTCACTGTTTAGTGGTAGGACACAAACAAGTTGTTAGGAACATTTCTTCGTAAAATTTGTTTTTCACTTTTATCTTATCTATTTTTCTGTCACCTATGAGCTCCAAAGTGTCCAATTTCTCATCTAGAGTATCTCGTCAAGTGTGAAAAGATAGACTGAGACTAAATTGGCAACTTTTTTGCAAATATGATTTTGCCTAAACGCGTAAGGCATAAATTCTGCAAAAATGTCACTTATGGTCATTTTTATGTTATCTCAATTGTTGCCCCCAGATTGAACCAAAATGCCAAATCAGACATTCAGTTTACCTACTCTGCTTCTAGCGTGTCTATTCATGTGTAAAATATTTGTCTGGGACTCACTGTTTAGTGGTAGGACACAAACAAGTTGTTATGAACAATTCTTCGTACAGTTTGTTTTTCACTTTTATCTTATCTATTTTTCTGTCACCAACGAGCTCCAAAGTGTCCAATTTCTCATCTAGAGTATCTCGTCAAGTGTGAAATGATAGACTGAGACTAAATTGGCAACATTTTTGCAAATATTATTTTTGGCCAAACGCGAAAGGCATAAATTCTGCAAAAATTGTCACTTGTGGTCATTTTTATGTTATCTCAATTGTTGCCCCCAGATTGTACAAAAATGCCAAATCAGACATCCAGTTTACCTACTCTGCATCTAGCGTGTCTATTCATGTGTAAAATAATTGTCTGGGACTCACTGTTTAGTGGTAGGACACAAACGTCAAGTGTGAAATGAAGACTGAGACTAAATTGGCAACTTTTTTGGAAAATATGATTTTGGCCAAACGCGAAAGGCATAAATTCTGCAAAATTGTCACTTGTGGTCATTTTTATGTTATCTCAATTGTTGCCCCCAGATTGTACCAAAATGCCAAATCAGACATTCAGTTTACCTACTCTGCATCTAGCGTGTCTATTCATGTGTAAAATAATTGTCTGGGACTCACTGTTTAGTGGTAGGACACAAACAAGTTGTTAGGAACAATTTCTTCGTAAAATTTGTTTTTTTCACTTTTATCTTATCTATTTTTCTGTCACCAACGAGCTCCAAAGTGTCCAATTTATCATCTAGAGTATCTCGTCAAGTGTGAAATGATAGACTGAGACTAAATTGGCAACTTTTTGGCAAATATTTTTTGGCCAAACGCGTAAGGCATAAATTCTGCAAAATTGTCACTTGTGGTCATTTTTATGTTATCTCAATTGTTGCCCCCCAGATTGTACAAAAATGCCAAATCAGACATCCAGTTTAAACTACTCTGCATCTAGCGTGTCTATTTCATGTGTAAAATAATTGTCTGGGACTCACTGTTTAGTGGTAGGACACAAACAAGTTGTTAGGAACATTTCTTCGTAAATTTGTTTTTCACTGTTATCTTATCTATTTTTCTGTCACCTATGAGCTCCAAAGTGTCCAATTTATCATCTAGAGTATCTCGTCAAGTGTGAAATGATTAGACTGAGACTAAATTGGCAACTTTTTTTGAAAATATGATTTGGCCAAACGCGAAAGGCATAAATTCTTGAAAAATGTCACTTGTGGTCATTTTTATGTTATCTCAATTGTTGCCCCCAGATTGTACCAAAAAGCCTAAATCAGACATTCAGTTTACCTACTCTGCATCTAGCGTGTCTATTCATGTGTAAAAATAATTGTCTGGGACTCACTGTTTAAGTGGTAGGACACAAACAAGTTGTTAGGAACAATTCTTCGTAAAATTTGTTTTCACTTCTATCTTATCTATTTTTCTGTCACCAACGAGCTCCAAAATGTCCAATTTCTCATCTATAGTATCTCGTCAAGTGTGAAATGATAGACTGAGACTAAATTGGCAACTTTTTGGCAAAATATGATTTTGGCCAACGCGAAAGGCATAAATTTCTGCAAAATTGTCACTTGTGGTCATTTTTATGTTATCTCAATTGTTGCCCCCAGATTGTACCAAATGCCAAATCAGACATCCAGTTTAACTACTCTGCATCTAGCGTGTCTATTCATGTGTAAAATAATTGTCTGGGACTCATGTTTTAGTGGTAGGACACAAACAAGTTGTTAGGAACATTTCTTCGTAAAATTTGTTTTTTCACTTCTTATCTTATCTATTTTTCTGTCACCTACGAGCTCCAAAGTGTCCAAATTTCTCATCTAGAGTATCTCGTCAAGTGTGAATGATAGACTGAGACTAAATTGGGCAACTTTTTTGAAAAATATGATTTTGGCCAAACGCGAAAGGCATAAATTCTGGCAAATTGTCACTTGTGGTCATTTTTATGTTATCCCTCATTGTTGCCCCCAGATTTGTGGCCCCGAGTGTACCAAAATGCCAAAGTCAGACATTCAGTTTACCTACTCTGCATCTAGCGTGTCTATTTCATGTGTAAAATAATTGTCTGGGACTCACTGTTTAGTGTAGGACACAAACAAGTTGTTAGGAACCAATTCTTCGTAAAATTTGTTTTCCACTTTTATCTTATCTATTTTTTCTGTCACTAACGAGCTCCAAAGTGTCCAATTTATCATCTAGAGTATCTCGTCAAGTGTGAAATGATAGACTGAGACTAATTGGCAACTTTTTTGGCAAATATTATTTTGGCCAAACGCGTAAGGCATAAATTCTGGCAAAATTGTCACTTGTGGTCATTTTTATGTTATCTGCAATTGTTTGCCCCCCAGATTGTACAAAAATGCTAAATCAGACATCCAGTTTAACTACTCTGCATCTAGCGTGTCCTATTCATGTGTAAAATAATTGTTCTGGGACGCACTGTTTTAGTGGTAGGACACAAACAAGTTGTTAGGAACATTTCTTCGTAAAATTAAGTTTTTCACTGTTATCTTATCTATTTTTTCTGTCCCCTATGAGCTCCAAAGTGTCCAATTTATCATCTAGAGTATCTCGTCAAGTGTGAAATTGATAGACTGAGACTAAATTGGGCAACTTTTTTGGAAAATAATGATTTTGCGCAAACGTGAAAGGCATAAATTCTTGAAAAAATGTCACTTGTGGTCATTTTTTTATGTTATCTCAATTGTTGCCCCCAGATTGTACCAAAATGCCAAATCAGACATTCAGTTTACCTACTCTGCATCTAGCGTGTCTATTTGATGTGTAAAATAATTGTCTGGGACTCACTGTTTAGTGGTAGGACACAAAACAAGTTGTTAGGACAATTCTTCGTAAAATTTGTTTTTTCACTTTTATCTTATCTATTTTTCTGTCACCAACGAGCTCCAAAAGTGTCCAATTTATCATCTATAGTATCTCGTCAAGTGTGAAATGAAAGACTGAGACTAAATTGGCAAACTTTGTTTGCAAATATTATTTTGGCCAAACGCGTAAGGCATAAATTCTGCAAAATTGTCACTTGTGGTCATTTTTTATGTTATCTCAATTGTTGCCCCCAGATTGTACAAAAATGCCAAATCAGACATCCAGTTTTAACTACTCTGCATCTAGCGTGTCTATTCATGTGTAAAATAAATTGTCTGGGACTCACTGTTTAGTGGTAGGACACAACAAGTTGTTATGAACATTTCTTCGTAAAATTTGTTTTTCACTTGTTATCTTATCTATTTTTCTGTCACCTATGAGCTCCAAAGTGTCCAATTTCTCATCTAGCAGTATCTCGTCAAGTGTGAAATGATAGACTGAGACTAAATTGGCAATTTTTTGGAAAATATGATTTTGGCCAAACGTGAAAGGCATAAATTCTGGAAAAATGTCACTTGTGGTCATTTTTATGTTATCTTCAATTGTTGCCCCCAGATTGTACCAAATGGCCAAATCAGACATTCAGTTTACCTACTCTGCATCTAGCGTGTCTATTCATGTGTAAAATAATTGTCTGGGACTCACTGTTTAGTGGGTAGGACACAAACAGTTGTTTAGAACATTTCTTTCGTAAAATTTGTTTTTCACTTTTATCTTATCTATTTTTCTGTCCCCAACGAGCTCCAAAGTGTCCAATTTATCATCTATAGTATCTCGTCAAGTGTGAAATGAAAGACTGAGAATAAATTGGCAACATTTGAAATATTATTTTGGCCAAACGCGGAAGGCATAAACTCTGCAAAATTGTCACGTGTGGTCATTTTTTATTTCTATCTCCAATGTTGCCCCCAGATTGTACCAAAATGCCAAATCAGGACATTCGTTTACCTACTCTGCATCTAGCGTGTCTATTCATGTGCAAAATAATTGTCTGGGACTTATGTTTAGTGGTAGGACACAAGCAAGTTGTTAGGAAACATTTCTTCGTAAAATTTGTTTTTCACTTTTATCTTATCTATTTTTTCTGTCACCAACGAGCTCCAAAGTGTCCAATTTATCATCTAGAGTATCTCGTCAAGTGTGAAATGATAGACTGAGACTAAATTGGCAACTTTTTTGCAAAATATATTTTGGCCCAACGCGCGAAGGCATAAATTCTGGAAAAATTGTCACTTGTGGTCATTTTTATGTTATCTCAATTTTTGCCCCCAGATTGTACAAAAATGCCAAATCAGACATCCAGTTTACCTACTCTGCATCTAGCGTGTCTATTCATGTGTAAAATAATTGTCTGGGACTCACTGTTTAGTGGTAGGACACAAACAAGTTGTTAGGAACAATTCTTCGTAAAATTTTGTTTTTTACTTTTATCTTATCTATTTTTCTGTCACCTAACGAGCTCCAAAGTGTCCAATTTATCATCTAGAGTATCTCGGTCAAGTGTGAAATGAAAGACTGAGACTAAATT